>JAHBCN010000304.1:269454-474605 GCA_019359885.1 Listronotus oregonensis
AAATAAAATTGTATTTATTAAATAACACTTTAAAAATCACGTGTCTACGGTTTTTTCTTAAATTAAAAGGCCCAAAAAAAAGGGGTTTTGTTTCGAACAAAGTTTTCGGTTTTTTTTTTTTTCGCAAAACACGAATCAAAGTAAAAGGGGTAACCAAAAATCGAAAAAAAAAAAACCGATACGGAATTTTTCCCCGGCGCGCACAATGTTTGGACTACAACTATATAAACTAAAGAGAAAAAAAAAATTTCATAAAACAAAAAATAAGCTTTAAAAATTATCATAAAAAGTTATCAGGGTGTCCCAAATATGGGAACCCGGAATCTAATGAAAACCAAAAATTTTTGCTAATTTCCCATAAATTTTTCCCCTATGTCCCCCCCCTACGGAGATACAGGTACATAACGGACCCCCAAAACTTTTTTTTTAAAGAACTTTTAAAATATCGAAATTTTAAATTTTTTTTAATAATGGTTTAGATAATCTTTTAAAATAACCAAAATAATATTTTTTTTGTTTGCCGGGACGGACTACTCTAACAAAAAAAATTTTTTTTAACACCCTTAGAAAAGGGTTTAACAATATTTTTTTTAAATAGTTTTAAAGCTTAAATTAAAAAAACTTTTTTCACGATAAAATCTACTGTTTAGGGAAAAAAAAATTTTTTTTTTTTAAATTTACGGGTTTTTTTCATTTGTCGTAAATTTAAGAAAGCAATTTTTAAAATTTTTTAAGGAAAAAAAAATAAAAAAAATAATATTTTTGGGGCCTTTTCTCAGGGTGTTAAAAAATTGCATTTTTTGAACTAGCCTTTTCAAATTCCAAATTAAATTTATCATTGTAACAAAAAAAAAAATTTTTAAATTCCCCCTTATTTTAAAATTTTTTTAAATAAAAACGGTTTTCGGGGGTTCCCGTTTTCCTTATTATAGGGAAAATCAAAAAAAAATTTTGGGGAATTTCAAATTTTTTTAAATTTTCTTTTGGGGAAATTCCCCAAGGGGTCCCAATTTTTTGGGAACCCTTATAAACATTTTTGATAAGACAAATAATAAAGGGGAAATAAACAAAAATGTAATGATGAAAAAAAATTTCAGTCCAAAATAGGAAGAAAAAAATTTATTAATGGGATTTTTTTAAATAAAAAATTATTTATTTTATTTATTTGAATCAAAACTTACTCAAAATTTGCAGGGGTATCTTTTTAAAAAATCTAAAATTCTGTATTTTTATTAAATTCAAAAAAAATATTGCATTAGAAAAAAGGTTATTATTTTAATCTTAATTTTAATTTATTATATAAAACTTAAAATTAAAGGCTGAAAAAAAACATGTTTATGTTATATAAAGTTTCGTAATCTTTTATATTTTTGAGATTTTAACGTTTTAAATTTAAAAAAAAAAACCGTTAAAATCTAAAATTTTTTTCCGATTTTTTCCAAAAATTTTAATAGATTTTTAAAAAAACCTCAAAATTTTAGCGAAACACACCACTTTTTGTGGACCTGTGTTATTATTGAACAGGGGGAAAGTTACTTAAACATTTTGGAGTAATAAAAAAAATTAAAATTATTTATAAGTAACCCCTAACTTTTTCTGCCTCCCCGGATCTAAAAAAAAAATTTAAAAATTTTTGCCCCTATAAAAACTTAACATTCTTATATCTTCTAGAGACTAACTTTCCCTTTTAAAACTTTTTTATTAAAAATTTTAAGCCCACAGAACAAATAAAACTTAATTACATTTTAAAAATGGAAGGAAACGCTTTCCCATCAATGCTACGCCAATCTTTAGCTAATTTTGTTGGGTTGACAATGATATTACAAAAAATAAAAGTGTCCAAAAAGAAAAAAACTACCTCAAGTCAAAATTTCTGTCAATGACATCCTTTTAATGCCCCAGGTTTGTGTGGCGTCAGAATCAATTCGTGTGTGTGCATTTGAAAATAAATAAAAATTTCGTCAAGTCATGAAATAATTTTTCAAGCAAATTATTTTCATACATTTTTCATCAACCCTTTAAATTAGTAAAAGCCTTATTATTTTGGTTATTATTCGGATTAATGAAAATTGTAAATTTTTGGCTAAATTTTTCATACCTCCTATTTTGAGGTCATAGAACAAAATTGAGTTTGCATTTCATAGTTTCAAAAAAAAAAATACACTTTTACATTCATTTACCTTCTCGATTTTATTTTGCTACATGAAAAAAATATTAAAAAATTCAGTCATAACATAAATTAAAAGACGTAAAAACAGAACGATAGACAATCAATTTACCGACTTGTCAATTCACCACCGTCTTCAAATTCATATTAAATACGATATTTTTGCTTCATCAAAAATATCCACATATAAGGAACACAAGCCTGAATCATCAGCTTGTAGTTTCCAATAACTATTTCGGTCTTTCAGTTATTTGTGATATTTTGATCAAATCGAAGCGAAGCAAATCCCATAGCTAATTCAATGTCATAAAGAAAACTATTACTACTTGGCAACAGGTCAACATTTTTAAAAATTTCGAGTTGAATTCGGACTTAAACGTTTTACCTACTTTTTATTGAAAATTAAGGGTTTTTTTTCCGTACTTTTTGAGTGTTTTTTTTTTAATATTAAAATAGTATAAGTATTTTAAATATGTTTTCGTGTAAATGACAGATTTTAAAGAAATATGTCGTAAAATGTAATTTAAATATTATTCTTTTGAAATACTATAAGAGGCGGCAAAAAAAACAACTTCTGATTCATGTTTGACAATCGGAAAATAGGGAGTGTGCAAAAAATAGCGAAAAAATGGCATTTTCCAGTTATCCGAATAATTACTAATATTGTTTATTTGCCTTTTAAAACTCGGAATGCCGTACGCAAAAAAAACTTTTGTTAAAGTTGCACATATCTCTGCAGCATCCAAAGTGGTTAGTTCAGGATTTCGTATCCGAATCCCATGGTAAACATTTTTAACCATTATTCGTTCATTTAACGCTAACTGAGTTTTAGGCGGATTACTAGTTGAAGGTTTGTTAGTTTACTGAATTAAAAGCACCTAACAACACTAAATCTTTATATACAATTATATACACTAAATAAGTTAAACTATAATAAAATTGGCACAAAACAATATCTATATACTACGAAAACTAGAAATTTACAATATTTAGAAAATACCCTGTATAGCAATTAAAATTTAAACTTACAAAATGTGTCCATAATCAATAATAACTAAATAAAATCATCAAACAGCACGAAAACCCTGTCGCTACGCTTATTTTCGAGTCTGTTCAAGTTGTGGTTAGTTAAACTAAGAAATGTATGTTGCCACATTTATTGTCTTCTCGATAGCAATGATTTCAATACATATTGGCGTGCTATTTTGAATCCGATCGCTGGCTGGTGACTTATTCTCGCGAATTATGACAACGTGGCGGTGAAACTTTTGGCCGGTTCACTGTTTTTTGAGCGGAAAAGTATATCATAGGCTTAAAAATCATTTACTAGTGTTAGATTTTTATTCAGCCGCTTCGTCGGTTGAATGGCCGGTATTAAATAAGTCACGGACAGAAATTTTGGACTTTAGGTATAGCAACTAAATGTATATCTGGTGCAAATAGTGAAATTGCAGCGATAGCAGCAGTAGCAAAAGATCTATTCAGGTTTAGCTAATTAAAAATTTTCTTGCGATTTTGAAATAAGGATATGTATTTTAAGAACATAAGGTCGCCACAAATGTTACTCGTCTACATATTACCCCTAGAACTCTCGGGTATATTTTCAATTTGGTAATATAGAGCATGATATGTGAATCGGCACCTAGGTTAGGTTAGGTTTAAAGTGAGTGGACTTTTTACACCCTCCACCGCGACAGCTCGGTATATTGTGGCTAAAACCTTTTTATATTGCTCCCAATAGGATCAGACTTCTTATTAATCTAATATTAAATTGGGAGAAAGTTATTACATCTACCCTTACTCGTGCCGCTACCGGACACGAGCACAATATGTGTTCTGGTGTCCCAGTTTCCTGGAAAGTATGACGAGCAGTCCATTAGATTTGTCATGTCTTCCTCTCCCGGTATAGTGACGTGGGTAGCTACCAGGTTCTTGTTAAAGAAACCAGATTTTTCTTCTGAGGCCGTATCTCCGGCCTTTCCATATGAAAACGGTTCTATCAGCTGTCTGTTTAGAGCGAGGGAACCATTTTCCCTATAAAAGCGGTTCTGTCAACCTTCTGTTTGGATTCAGGGATTCCTTCCTAAGCACCTGTTTGTTCGGGATGGATAGCCCTTTCCCGCGAAAAAGGTCCCTGTGACCTTCACCTTTCGAAACGGATTCACCCGTTTCGGTCGGCGAACCTTTGTCGCTTGTGACTTTGGGTGGCAACTCTCGAAACGGATTTATCCGTTTCGGTCAGCGCACCTTTGTCACTTTTTTCCTATAAAAGCGGTTCTGTCTGTTTTCTGTTTGGAGCTGGGGGAGTAATAATCCACCACGGCAGAGCCCCGCATTACCGCAGTAAGGCTAGATACTCCGAGAGGTCGCCCTGTATCTCAGAGGCACCGTTGAAGACACCTGTTTAAGGCACAGGATGTCATTTACTCATCAGCAAGGTATGGTAGGTAGGTAGGTAGGTTTAAAGTGAGTGGACTTTTTACGCCCTTCACTGCGACCGCTAGGTCTATTGTGGCTCACACCTTTTTATATTTCTCCCAATAGGATCGAACTTCTAATGAATCCGATACCAGATTGGGAGAGAGTTCTTACATCTTCTCTTACTCGTGTCACTACCGGACACGAGCACAATGTGTTCCGATGTGTCCTGGTGCCCCTGTCTCCTGGAGAGTATGACGAGCAGACGATTAGATCCATCATGCCCTTCTCTCCCGGTCTAGTGACGTGGGTAGCTACCAGGTCCTAGTTACAGGAACCAGATGTTCTTTCTGAGGCCGCATCTCCGGCCTATCCTATGAAAACGGTCCTATCCGCTTTCTGTTTAAAGCCAGGGAACCCTTTTTCCTATAAAGGCGGTTCTGTCCGCCTTCTGTTTGGATTTAGGGAACCCTTCCTAAGCACCTGTTTGTTCGGGATGGATTAGCCCTTCCTCGTGAAACAGGCGCCGGTGACTTCAGGGGCACCTTACGAGACGGATTCACCCGTTTCGGTCGGCGCACCTTTGTCTGCTTGTGACCTTTAGTGGCACCTCTCAAAACGGATTTATCCGTTTCGGTCAGGGCACCTATGTCACTTTTTTCCTATGAAAGCGGTTCTGTCCGCTTTCTGTTTGGAGCTAGGGAAGTAATAGTCCACCACGGCATATCCCCGCATTACCGCAGTATGGCTAGATACTCTGAGAGGTCGCCCTGTATCTCAGAGGCACCGTTGGGGACACCTGTTTTAGGCACAGGATGTATTCACTCATCAGCACGGTATGCCAACACCTTGAGTTACGCCTTGTGTTCGTCTTAGCTTCGGATCCCGTTCCATACGCTAGCGATTGGAGTTGCCGATGGATGGCAACTAAAGCGCATGTACCAAAAGATCCTAACTAAATGTATTTAAATGTAATTTTTTTCCTTAACATGATGTGTTCTAATAATTTTTATTTTTTTAATTATGGGTCCATGAAGAGTCAGAATATGCTCATTGGAGTGTAGAAAGCCCAAGGTGATTGCTACAAGCATTATCGCTCTTGGTTATTACATGTTAAGTGTGGACTGCGGCGATGACATAAGTCATTTATAAAGCGTGCTCTCGAAATACGAATAGTTTTTGTTTATTTGCTTAAAACTAAAATAAAAGAAAAGATCAAATTCATGTTAAATTTGTTATTAAAAATTTCTGGGTTTTTTTTAAAGATGGAGCTTTTATTTATTTTTATTATTATTCTTTGTAGATTGGCGCCATAACCAGAGCTTCCAAAGTTGACTTTGACGAACTGGCTTTAAATATTCAGAGGCTGGAAGCAGATTGCAAAGCATCGTGGGATCATTTAAAGCTGATTGCCAAACATGATGGATCCACTATGATGAAAGTTAAGATGTCTGATTTTTTAGCGGAATGTGCTGAAAGAATAATTTTGTTAGAAATAATACATAGGCGAATTATGAATAGGTAAGTGATACTGGATACCACAGATGACAGCTATTTAATTTTTTTATTGTAATATATTTCAAAGAAGACCGTGTAAGCTAAGAGATTTATTAAATTACGGAAAAGTTGTTACTAATATTAAAGCCAGTGTTACTTTTTTGCAGTGTTTTATCATTACTTTTACTGTATCTGATATTGTAAAAGACTATTCTAAATTAGTTTCGAAAACTCTGGATGTATTGACTTATTTATATTATTTATATTAACTTTAATATTTATTTTTTCACTTTATTTACTTGTATTTTACCCGAGTTAGGTTAAAGGCCATTCACCAATAGTGAAAAATTGATAAACAAATTGCAAAAAATGAGATTATTCCATATGACTGAACTTTTCAAAGTATTAACGTTAATTTATTTTAAAAGAAAAAAGAAGTATATTTTAAGCATTTCGGAAGTTATTCTTATTAATTAAAAATTGATACCAACGGGATTTCAAATAATAATTATTATGATTTAAGATTTCGTAAAATGCAAAATGTTACAGTGGGGAAATGTTACAGTGGCTAAAAAGTAATAGGTTATTTATACAAAAGTAAAGCTATTTATCTTAAACGTAATGTTTTAAAATCGTGACTTTAAATTGTAGAAATTAAAATAAATATCATGATATATAAGTCTAGAAAATTATAATCAAAAATATTTTTATTTATTTATATAAGTACTATTTAAATATTATATATTATTTAAGTAGCACCAAGCCAAATATAAATATATGAAGGTATAAAAAATATTCATTTCCAGGTTTCACAAATTTCTTCTTTGGTTGGGAATACCATTTCACCAGGTGGCGGACACCAAGCCAAATGAATTTTGTAGAGTCGTCTCAGAATTTGCGTTAGAATATAGAACCACCAGAGAAAGAGTTTTGCAACAATTAGAAAAGAAAGCTAATCACAGAGAGAGAAACAAGACAAGAGGAAAAATGATAACGGATGTAAGTATCTTTTACAATAAACAAAAACACATATCAACGATATTTTTTATCTAATAGGATCATAAATTGCCTAATTATTTATAAATTTGTACCTTATAAAATATATTTTCTGATGTTTTAATGTCTTTTTTTTTCTTCTTGTTCTCTGGGAGCCGTCTTGATTTACTACCGGAGGCAGCGCAGCCAGTTGGGCTTTTTGTGTCTAATCTCCCATTACCTATTATACCAATCATCCCATTAGTCAAGGTTAGTTCGTTCTATGGGCCCTTTTTTGGTTGCCCAAATAATGTCTGTCCTTTGTGATTCAGCGCTTCACATTCGCACAGGATATGGTAGGCTGATTCTTCCCCCTCCTCGCACATTCTGCAACTTGGGTCCCTATTGTATGAGCCTATCTTGTGTAGGTGCCCTCTTAGCAGCCCTACTGTTCTGCCAAGTCTTATCCTACTTTGTCTGAGTAGTTCTTCCTTCGTTCTTTTGGATGGGCCCCTTATGAAGCTTTTACCATGTTTTATTCTACTGATGCTCCCCCGGTATTCCTCGTGTTTGTTTCGGATCCATTCCCTGGTTTGCCCTCGTACTGTGGTTTTGGTCACTCCAAGGGCAGGTTTTGGTACAAAGTATGGTGTGGATGATCCCTGCCCCGCTAGCTCATCCGCTTTTTCGTTGCCTTCTATTCCCGATTGTCCTGGTACCCTCTTGAGTGCCCCCAGGACTTTCAGTTCTTTTTGATCAGTTTAACGTTACTTTGTGGTTTACCAGTGCCCCTATTGACGCCTGGCTGTCTGTTATTATGTAGATCCGCTTGTTTTTATAAGCCCTCCTGTTATTTTCTTTTGCACAGTGCAGTAAAGCATATATTTTCGTTTGAAATACAGAACTATGTGTTCCTAGTGAAATGTAGAATTGTGAATTCCTCATTTCCTTGCTGGGGAGATTGGGTTGCTGCCACTCACTTCGATCTAGAATTTTTACCTCGAAGTTTTTGTTAAATAAGTATTGGGAAATCATCTGATCTGTTCTCACGTCCAGGATGTTGTCACCAACCAAATTTTTATTTATTCTACACACTACTGATAGTACAATATCACACTACTTTACATATTCCAATGTACATAAGCTTGTAGCATACAGATCTCTAATTAGTAGAACATTTTTAATTGTTTTAAAAAATAATGAGCTTCAAAAATAATTGAAATTCACCAAAAGCATTGCAAATAATAATGGATTCAATACAGGTACCATTAATACAATAACTATTAAAAAGAGAGAAGAAGAAATAGCTATTGATCATATATACACATACAAAAAACTAAAAACTACCTCAGTATACCGCACTATAACATATTTTGGTGGAATTATAAATAAAATAGCACATATTTTATCAAAAAGCAATATAAAATTTAATACACCAAAACTTCATAAATATGTAGTTTCTAAATTTAGGTAATAAGCAATAGCTTATACATAAGCCAGTCAGAAAAAAGTTTAATATTAGGTTTAAAAAACATCCTATTTGTTTATTAAAAAAAAGTTAAATTTTGGAGAGCACTGTTTAGAATCATATTATTTGTTCCCAGATATTACCAATCTTAAGAATTTTATACCGCACCGAAAAATAAAGAATTAATACCTTAGAGTCACTTCAAGTCTAAAAACACAATAAAGACACTACTTGCTAAATGATCAGACGGACTTAAACATTTTGCGGTGTTTACAGTTCTTTAGAATAGGCCACTATATTAGTACAAACATGTGCAGACCGCTTGTATTCTTAATTTAAATGGATGTAGCCCATACTTTAGGTTACTCAGTTTAAAAATGTAGTAGAACTACGAAACTGCAGTCACAATTTTTTATAAAAATACAGTGGTAGAAGACATACTTATTTGTTTCATTTTTCTACGTCAATTAATTGTACTTACTTTACATGTTATAGATTGGTAAATTTCGATCCAAAGAAGACCGAGCGGATGCTGAACTTCGTCAATTACTTGGCAGTGATATTTCAGATGTCGAAAGTATGCAGGGTAGGTAAAAACAATTCTAAGTAGAAAGGACATTGTCCTTATTTTATATCTGGTACTTTTAGCAGTTATATAAATATAGTTTTACTATTTAATATCAATATATGACTAGTTCTCAGAAATTTACGAAAATGCGGAAATGATAAAATCGAACATAACCTACAAGAAATGATTGTGTGTAACTTTAAATTAATTTACTACTCAAGACAAGTTTTCTATTTCTCAAAACATGTGAAAAAAACTAATTATTACAAAATTAAATAATTACATGTTTCTAATTTAAAGTGAGGGAATGATTTTTTTGGGACCCAGTGAAGACCTAAAAGTCCCCAAAGCTGTAAATAAATCTGTACAGTTTTCATTTGCGGCGCAATTTTAAGGTCTTCGCGAATGCTTTTGAACAAGAAAAAGTTTATCACGATTCCGACGTGGGAACCCCCAAAGTCCCAAAAATAAGTATCCCGCGAATATCTGCGAAAATAGGCGAATAAGAGAATTTTTGTTTTCACAAAAAATGAAGATTACCTCAAAATCTACAAAAATGTCCCCCCTTTTTTTTTCGCAACACCACCACATATATACAGGCCCGTGCTGGCCCAGGGGGACAAATCCCCCTGCGCCCTCGCCTTCAAGGTCAAACGGCGCCCTCACGCCAGTAAAAAAATTGAGAATTTTTGTGGTTGTTTATCTCTTATAACAGTTTTGTAATTTAACATAAGCCATGTAAACAGTGAATTGGGGATTAGAGTAACTTAACTAATTGCTAGCATTTTATTTTATTTTACTGAATTGTTTGGAATACCATATGTACACCCTTCATTTACATGCAATTCCTCTTACTCAAGTATCTTGTGAAAGGGTGTTTTCTAAACTAAAATTGGTTAAGATAAGATTGAGAGATACCATGTCAAATGATAATTTAGAATAATTTCTTTTAATGAATTTAGAAAGAGATGTTTTAAAATAACATAAATTCAGACTTTGTAATCAATAAATTATGCGAATCTAGTACCAAAATGAGAAGACTTTTATCCCTTTGAAAGGTCAAGAGGATTAGTTTTTGAAGAACTGCCTTTCGTAAACAACAAAGGGAATCATACATTAGTAAACTCAACGCCTTCAGAGCTTTCTGTCTCCGAACCCAGGGCTCAACAGATCTTAAAAGTGCTTATTTTTTTTCATATAAGTTTTATATAATATCTTTTACCAACGAGTATATTTTTTTACCCCCTTTTCAATAAAGAGTTTTTAAGTTCACTTTAATAACGAGAAAAACGTTGTTCTTATAAGACATTTTGTAATTAAGGACGTTGTATCGCGACAGTCGTATTCAAAAACAGTCGGTCAGCCGTCGCACAGTGGGACGAAGCGTCACTGTGCCACCCAAATTACTTTACAGCTCATATAATTCAATCGTTTAAGCGCATTTTTTTAAATTCTCGTTTTGAATTTGGCTATCGATTTTTATTTATGAAAAAGAAAACTAATTTTTGACGTAAAAATGATCAAGATTAGATACATTTTTTGCTCGAAATCTTCCTCTTGATAAAAAAAACTGCCTGAATCCGATTTTTTTTACCCAAAAGGGACTTTTACTCAAAAAACGTGCAGGAAAAATTTGGTCTTCTGTATTTTTTTACGCTAAATTCAAATCAGGGCCTTATATGCCCTACAGGTCTAGGATTGGCCCCAGAGGCCGAAAACTACCCCTAGAAGGGGTAGAAGATGGATTTCTAGATGCCAGATGATCAACCATGGTATTACAATGTACTTTTTAACGCTAGACCCGAATATATATATATATATATATATATATATATATATATATATATATATATATATATATATATATATATATATATATATATATATATATATATATATATATATATATATATATATATATATATATATATATATATATATATATATATATATATATATATATATATATATATATATATATATATATATACATATATATATATATATATATATTTATATATTATATATATATATATATATATAAAAAACCAATATTGGGGTATCGATAAGGTGGGCTTAAGAAAAACTCTTTTCTACTACGCCGAGCTTTCGGAAAACTTTTTTTCCTTTTTCAAGGCTACAATACAGAGACAGTTTGTTAAGATAAAAAAATCTTTTCTTTATAAACAAAAAAAATAGTTAAAAACAGAGTGATTTTAACAAAAACAAATATAAAAAATCTATAACTTACGTGCAAAGTGAGTTAATTGTGAAACAATCTTATAGAACTTATCAAAAATTTCCCCCTTTATCGAGTATAATTTATAAATACAACACATGTTATTTTTTATGATTGATCAACAAAAGTTCACCGACATTTTGTTGTCCGGTTTTATTGGTTGGAACCACATGTAGAAGGTCTGCTTTACAATTAATTACTGGAGGTAGAAGGGGATGGCTGAACTGAAAGGTACGCATATGTGACATGCCCAGTGTCAACTGAAAAAAGGGGGAAAAAAGCGCGCGCACCTATACCATTGGTGGCGAGTACATACTTTTATTTTTTTTTTTTTATGTATTTCTTTTTTTTAATTTTCTTAATTATTATTGTAATGTCGGCCTCAATAGGGTGCCAAACCTCTCTCTCCTTTTTTAAATTGTCGATCGAGACTTCATATATAAATATATATATATATATATATATATATATATATATATATATATATATATATATATATATATATATATATATATATATATATATATATATATATATAAAACAGGGTGTAAAAGTATGATGCTCATCATTTTTAATGGACGTTTAGTGGAGCTCAAAAAAAAGTCGAAAAAGCCAAGAACATATGGGTCAAAAGTTAATAGTTTTCGAAATATGACCTTTTAAAGTTTAAAAAAGTTGGCAACACCGCGCCTGTTTCATCAAATGCGAGTCGACCGACGAAGATTTTTGCGATGGTTTTCATATTTACTTTTTTTAAGGAGATGTTCATTAACATACAAATAATAAAAATTACTTTTTGCAATTTATTTTAATATTTAATTTGAAATTAAATTTAAGTAAAAACAACCAATACCTAATTATTGTTTGGTTTTTATTTGTTATTAAAAAATAGTTATACTTACCAAAATAATAGGCTAAATATCCATTTTCAGAACACAAATTATTATGTTTTAAAACAGCACTTTTTTTATTTTGCTTAAAGAATAAGATTTCTCGGTTGCACACATTCCGTTTTTTAAAATCTTTGGTACATTTGCACTACGTTTGTGGTAAATTTAAAACATATCGGCATTTTTTTGATTTAAAAAAAAAACAAAACTATCGCTCCCCCGGCCCCGGTGGGGCAATATTACAGCTGACTTTACGTCAGACACCAGGATCTCTGTTTCCAATTGTTTTTAACTTTTTAACGGGGGGAAAAATAATTCATGTTTTTTTATTTGTGTTGTAACATAAAAAACTTAGTTTATTTTTCTTACCCAGTTTGAATTACACTATAATTTTAAGACAAAGTTTAATTTTAAGATTTTTAAAAATTCTTCTAAAAAGTTTTAAATCTATGAAAAATTTAATTTAATATGTATATAGATTTTTGACTTGTTTACTTACTATCGCCAAATTTAAATTATAAAACTTTTTAATTATATATATATATATATATATATATATATATATATTTTATATATATATATATATATATATATATATATATATATATATATATATATATATATATATATATATATATATATATATATATATATATATATATATATATATATATATATATATATATATATATATATATATATATATACGGGTTTTTCTTAATAATAACATAAATGCAATATGAATTAATCCACAAAAACGTGGCTGCAAAATGTTGTGTTAATTCCTAAATATGGCGGACAATGCAACAGCTGATTTTTAAGATACAGGTTAATCATTCATAAAGGTTAAAAATTGATGTTATATTATATCAAATAAGATATGCGTTCAAAAACATGAAAGATTTAGTTAAATACATTCTGATAAAAAATGTTGTTTTTCTAATACCTACCTTGTTTTCAACTTTAAATTAATGATTTTTGGCAATAAATTACCTAGCAGTATGGTTAATACTCATTAAATTGATTTTCACATAAATATTTTTTAAATAAAACTTTTTAAATAAAACAATTTTTTAACAAATAAGCTTGAGTACCATGACAATTTGATAACTAAATTAACCCCATACCATCATGTCATCGTCAGAATCCTCATTATTTAAAATAATTTGGGGGTTCAACGATGACGTCTTAAATTTTTTTTCGGCTCCACCAATTTTTAATAAGTTCATCTTTTGAGCCACTGATTTTTTCCAATATTTTTTTATTTGATCCTGCGCACATTCCCACACCATTTGCACTTCACTGTTTTTTAATCCACCCCCAACCCGATTGTCATATTTACGTTTTGCGCCGCCCATATTAGCTCAATTGCATTAAACTGGCAATGATACGGTGGCAGGAAAAAACTTCGTAACCATTTCTCCTTATTCCCTCCCCGCATACTCCTTTAACGTTGGTCGTTAAAAATTTTCCCCGCAAGTTCAAAGTTTGTTTTTAGCATATTTGGCAAAGGATGTTCTTTTTGGACCATTCAAAAATTTCGCTTTTTTCCCAAAAAGGTTTGGTTGTTTATTTAGGACTCGGGAGTAGAGGAGCATTATCTAAAACTAATTTTAATTTTTATTAGTAAATTAATAAAAACCTTACTTAAGAACCATAAACTATGAGAAATAATCATTTGGTGATGCGTATGAGTAGAAAAGAATAATAAAAGTGATTTCTCTTTTAAAATTTTGAAGAAAAAAGGATATCAAATAAACCAGATTAAAAAAGGGTTTTAAAAAATACAGGATGTTTTTATTATTGAAAAAAAAATTAAAACGGGGTTTCCCTACTTAAAAATAAAAAAATAAAAGTTTCCTATCAACCTATGTCCGGAAATGTTTCGTTTCAGTACCAGCAGCGTGTTAAAGTTTTATTTTTATTTTTGTTTTTTCTGAACAATTTTTTAAACTATGCCGATACTATAATTTATTTTGTAGTCATGGGAGCATTGAATAGTGAAATCAAAAAATCAGATTTAAATAAAAGATTCATATTTAAATGAATACAGCTGATGATTATACCCCTACAAAAGGTTCAAATCTGATGCTTGATTTTGAAATCAAATTTTCCCCAAAATGTTGGCTCGGCGACTGCTACTTGGAAACCTTTTTACGGGGATGATATAGAAATGTATTTTTTTTTTAAAAAAATTTAATTAACAAGCGAAAAAAAATTATGCCCCTCAAAAAAATAAAAAACCGTTATTTTGAGCGCCCCCTAAAGGGGCCCTACTTTTTAAATTCGGTTTCACATGTCAAAAAACCGCCAAATACAAATTTTAATTAAAATAGGGGGGGATAATTTTTAAAAACTATAAAAAAAAAAACAAAAAAAAATAGAATGTTAATCCCCCGTATCACATATTTAACCAGATTAAGTTAAATCTACAAAAAAGCTTTTCCCCACATAGGTTTATCGGAACATTTATTTTTATTTTTAAGTAAGGAAACCCTTGCTGAAATTATTAGCAATAATAATGA
The DNA here is from genome assembly GCA_019359885.1 of Listronotus oregonensis. Classification (NCBI taxonomy): domain Eukaryota; kingdom Metazoa; phylum Arthropoda; class Insecta; order Coleoptera; family Curculionidae; genus Listronotus; species Listronotus oregonensis. The sequence continues at coordinate 284,202 of JAHBCN010000304.1, forward strand.
TACGCCCTGTTTAAAAGTTAATGTCTTGATACCTTTTTGGGTCAATTTAGTGGCACTATGTTTTTTTAAAAAAAGGGAAACTATTAGCATTATTTGTTAACATCCCCCACATGGTCCCGAAATTATGTTTTACATGTTTCCCGGGACCCTGTACATTACTCCCCAAATTAAAGACGGTCCTTCCAAATTTGGTATTAATCGTTCCTAAAACCCCTTTTCAAATAAACTACTGTCCAAAAATTATTGGTAGTACAAGTTTTTTGGAGTTGACGAAAAAAAAATTTTTCCCCCGGTACAAAACCTTTTGAAGATCCGGCGTGAAAAATTTTATATCTCGTACCAGAGCCAGAGCGCTTTTTTTTTTTACCTTCCGTGAATCATCTTGCCACGATTTGCTTCCCTTCCGTTTAAAAATACCCCGGCCCCTTTCCCAAAAAAATGCATCCCCAAATTGTGAAGTGGGGGTTCTCCATATTTTTTTTTAAAAAAATTCAGGCGCTAACCAATTTCTGGTTTCTCGCAAAGTATCTCCTATTACAGTCCTTTCTGTAGTGAAAACCAAATTTTTTTACTAATTTAAAAATAATTTTTCCCCCTATCCAAAAACCCCCCCTTTCCTTCAAAACGTCTTTTAGAGATTTTAACTTTTTGAAATTTCTTTGCATATAAATTATAAATTGTAAAAACCCTACATCCATTTTCTGGGTTTCCCCAGATCCTCATTTTTGGCTTTTTCGTTTATTTTTTTTGCTTTCTTTGGCACTACATTTTTTGTTTTTTTTCCCCAAAAATTTTTTTTAACAGAACTGTGGGGAATTCCTAAATCTTCGATACTTTTTAAAAAACCTATCTTCGGGGGGGTTTTTGCCATATCGTCGTGTCGGGAAAATAGTTGGTAAAAATTTAAAATTCCATTTTTTTCCCCTTTGGGTTTAAAAACCCAAAAAAAAAGTTTTTGCTTTCCATATTTTTTTCCAAAAAAAATTTAAAAAGACTGACAACTAATTGACAACCCCCAAAAACAATAATACGGTCATAATTTTTAGGAAAAAAAAAAAAATAGGAAAACCCATTGTTTGATTTTCCCCCGGGGTCTTTAAAAAATTTTAGCAAAAAAATACTACTACGAATAAAAAGGTTCATTTAAATGGGGCGTTTTGAATCAGTTCCGGGAAAACAATCCTTTTCCTAAAAAAACTAAAATTAAATCGGTAACCCCCCCCCCAGCGAAATAAACCGTGCGACATTGCCTATGTCTGTCGCGGTACCTTATTCGGAACCTAAAAAGCGAAAGCGGGCGGCTAAACGGATTGTGTTTAATCTAGTCGCGTTTCATCACGCCAATAGTAAAAAACCCGCCGGCAACACTGTTTAACTTTCCCCTTTAAGGATAGCGCGAAAATCTCTCGATGGACATCGGCTCGCGTTAGCCAAAGTCCATTAGGGGGGTCAAAAATATAGCATTGAATGGTTCATCTTATCCGTAGTAGTATCTTTGATTCTAGCAAAATCAGAAAGGACTCAAAGCAAGTAGGTACGGGTTTTCCCATTCCGACGAACTTTTTTAAAGATTAAAAAACGTACATTATTTCCCCCCGTTATGGAACAATTCGTCCCCCCGCTTATAAGTGAATCCATGAAGATAACCCCCTTTTAGCGGTAGAACGGCAGCTTGAAGGGGGGGTTTTGAGTCCGTTATCCCCAAAAAATTTTCGTTTTTTTTTAAAAAAAAATATAAGGACCTTTTTTTTTAGTTACCAGGCGATCTTCATATTTTGTTTAAAAAAAAATTCTCTTTTTTCCCTATTTTGGCAGATATTAAACCCCTTTTTTTGGGCCTTGGGGGCCATTTTCCCTTTCTCACCTGTTAATGTTGATAAATTTTTTTTTCAAAAAGGGGGTGCTAAAGAGACCTAAAAATTGCGCCACAAAAGGGGAAAAAGTACAAAAATTTTTTTACAGCTTTTTCCCCTTTTTTATTGGACTAATTTTAAATTATAGGCTACTTAGTGTAAAAAAAAATTTTTTTTTAAAATTATTATCGAGATTAATAAAAATTGTTATCATAAAAAAAAAAATGAATTGATGATATAATATCATTGTAATATTGGGGGTTTGGGGGACGATAAGGGGGAAGATATTTTTTAAAGGATTTGGTTAACCCCATTTTAACTGTGAATACGAACATACAAATTAGGTATGGTTTGAGTAGTCACAGTGGTACAGTTTTTTTTAAAAAAAAAAACCCAAAAGATTATGATATTTTTTTATTTTTTTTTTTTATTTATTTTTTCAGTACAAAAAAGAAAAAACCCCAAAATAGTACATAAAAACAAAAAATATATTTTTTACATAAAAATTAAGAACTTACATTTTTTAAAAAAACTATTCTAATTTAAAAAAAAAAAAAAACAACCAAAAACAAAAAGAAAAACAAAAAAAAAAAAAAACAAAACAAAATTTTTTTAAAAAAAAACAGTATTGAAAAATGGGGTAACAAAGAAACGTTTAAAACAAGTTAAATTGCAATATTTTTTTAAAATTAATTGTTCTGAATTGAAAAAAAAAGTAGTTTTTTTTTCCCCAAACGTGGGGGGGTTTTGGTTTAAAAGATCAAAGAGGGGGGGGGAAAAATTTTGTTTAAAAATCCGCATAATGCGTTAAAAAAACCCCTATTTCTGCCCACATCTTGCGACTTCTATTGATCGAATGTATTAAAAAGTCGAAAATTTGAAGGCACTAAAAAGGTTTGGGAAAAAGCCCCAAGGGGGTTTTTTTTTTTGGGGATTTTTGAAATCCACTTTTTTAGTCGGGAAATTTCCCCGGGAATTTCCCGGGGTTTATCTGCCCAAAAGGGTCGCTGGGTTGCGAAAAAGGGGCTTTTACCCCCCCAAGTTTATAAAAAGGAAATTTTTTGAAATTTTTAAAATTTTAAACCCTTTTTTTCAATTTTTAACAGAATTTTAAAAACAAGGTCCCCCAGATTTACAACATTATGGGGGCTCCCCCACTAATGAATAATAAAGGGATTTCAACCCCTGAATATTCAAAAAATTTCCCCAACAACGTCTTTTTTAAAAACCTGTCACCAAAATTTTGGGGCAAGGATGTAATTTTACGCCCCAAAATCTTAATTGTGTAAAACTGCCCGGTTTAAAAAAGCGGGTATTTGGTTTTTTAATATGGTAAGGGGGGAAAATCTTTCCCTTTTTTTTTTTGTGAATCCCCAATTTTTATTTTTTTGGGATATTTAATTCCTTTTTTTTTTGTTATACACCAATCCGTTAATTTGATAATTTCCGATTGTAACTTCAAGCGGTCGTCCACGCTGTTAACCTTAAAATGAAAAAAGTCATCAGCGTAAGAAGGAATTGGCAATTCTTAAAAAACCCTTCGGGGTCATTAAAAAAAATAAGAAACAGAATTGGCCCCCAAATGTGATCCTTGAGGAAAAGAAGTCACCTCAATTTTTTGGGGGCCCCCCTTCCTCTAACCTTTTTTGCCCCCTTCGGAGATAACTAGAGATCCATGATAGCAAAAGGGGCCCCGCAATACCATACGACTAAGTTTTTAATGAAATGGCATGGCCCCCTCTATAAAAAACCTTCTAAAATCAAAGTGATATAATGTTGATAACACATAAAACTAAGTGTGGACACGATTTTCGTAAATTCCTGAGAACTAGTCTATAGGTACCTAATTAAATTTTTTTCAGGTACGCTGACATGGCGTCACCGACGAAGGGACAGTGGTAGTCAAAATAATACTTTAGGAAGATCTTCCACTGGAGCAAATGGGCATTTAACAGATGGAGATGATGAAATTTTAGAAAGTTTAGTAAAAAACTGCTACTAAGGGGCCCAGAACTGCACCCAGGGAACGTAAAAGAACAAGGCATGCAGATAGAAAGTCATGTAAGTGAAAAAATTTTTGCGTTTCCTACACTTAAGTAATCGTTGTATATTGACGGTACATATAAAAAATTATATTTTTGATTATAATAGATATAAAAATAAAGCTTTACAAATTGGAATATAAATTAATTATTTATAAGCCTTCTTTGCTAACTTTATTTTTAATTAATTTCATAATTTTATGAGCAGTTAAAAGATCAAGAACAAGAGAAAACAACCCATATGGTAGCAGAGACTCTCCCTAAATTAAGGTTAATTAAGTTTTTGGTATGTTGAAAAGTGTGACACCAGAGTTTCGTATTTTTGAGTGTTTTTCAAATGTTTTAACTGACTAACAGAATCTTAAAATGGAAAGAAAAATTTTAGTTTTCTATGTTCCATGCAGGGCCGTATTTAGGCGGTGGCGAGATGGGCGCCCGCCAAAGGCGCTCCTACCTGGAAGGTGCAAAATCGGCTATGAAAAATATTTTTTTTTCATCAGTTGTCAGTATCGTAGTCATATTATTGAAAAATTAATCAAATAAATAAATTACAACAGAACAATTTTATAATAAATTTTCAATAAACCTAACTTAATTATTTTTAATATATTAAGACTGAAAAAATGTATGAATTATTAATAAAATATAAATTTATTCTTATACCTACACAAGAATGTAACTAAATGAATATTTTTTAATATTTAAGCTGCGGATAAATTGGTTTTTATAAGTTGGCACTAGTTCTTGTTTTTGTTGCATATTATTTAATTTATTAAAGTATAACGCTTATGTAGGTCTGCTATGCACAGTATTTTTGTAATTACGATTTTATTGTTGAGAAAATTTATTTTAAGTTAAATCATCCGAGAATAAGGATTTATAGTTAATTTACATTCCACTTCTTTCAGTCAGATACAAACAGTTGTTTTATGTAAATTATGTCTCTTTCAAATAGTAGGCTAATATTGTCATATAAAGAAAATATAGAATTTGACACAAATTTCACCACACAATTGGTTTAAAAAAAGCGAAATTCTCGGTTCAAAAAACTTAAAACCTACAACTTAGCACTTGAATTTTGTAAAATTTCCGGGAAATAACCCCCGCAATCCCCGTTTTCGTTGGGGGTATTCTATACTCCCCAAATCCCCCGGGGTGTGGGGAGGGGGCGCAAATGTTAAGCCCCACCAAGGGCGCGGCCATACCTAGATACGGCCCTGGTTCCATGCACCAAGGTGCAAAAGCAATGGCACTGTTAGTTTGCTGTTAAATTTTAGGTACCGATAAAATATCTGTTTGTGCTATAATTTTTTTTTACTATCACAAGTCGTTATTAAATTACATTTTAAGTAAATAACATTTTAAAATGTATTGGAAGAAAATTAGTTAAAACCCTGTAGATATTAGGTTTTAACTATTAAAAAAAACATTATTACCATTACAATATACAGATTTTAATGCAACAACAATTACTTTTAAAAAAAGTGTCATTAAATTCGTAATTTAATACTTTTTAAATAAATTACTGCCCAGGTCCTGCAGAAAAATTTCCTTTTTCGCATGCGACTGTATTTGACCCAACGACGTGAAGCTAAGCCTGTTATTTTATAAGAAGCGCTTAGAAAATACTTTTGGCACGAATTTACTTATACTACAAAAGTGTTTGTTTTTTGGTTTATTAAATAAATAAGTGTTACTAAAGCTGTTCTTATGGTTTCCTAGTAACATAATTTTGTGATATCCATTCGGCCGTCTGTGCGATTCTCATAACTTCCGTTTTTATTTACCGAATACGATAAATTTAAAAAGAAACCTAATGTTTTTTACTCTTTTTTACCGTAAACTGGGCTTAATAATGTTTTTCGCGTTCTCCCCTAGGTAAGGGTTTGTTGAAAACAATCCCCGAAATAGTAGCAATAGAATATTTTTTAATAAGCCGCGAAGATTTGTACCCACTGGTGCTAAAATTCAAGATTAATCTGGCAACTGTTCATTAGAAACGGGTTAAGCTTTTAAATTTTTGAGCATAAATACTGCTGTCAACATTAAAACAAACAGATGGGCAGACGTCAACAAAGACAGCGAAGTAATACAAAATAAAGTAAAAATATTTGGATATTTCAAATATAGTAAACAAAACTTAGAAATGATTATTGATCACCACCTCCGATAAGTAAGGGAGCTTGCATAAAGCTTAACACAAGTTTAACATTTTTAGCCCCAGTAGATAACCAATTTTTGTATGCTACTTTTTTGACAATTCTAGTTGAAATGCATTAGAAAACAAGTATTTTAAACACAATAATCTTACCATTTTTATTTAAAAATGATAAAACTAAAAAACAACTGTAGTCATGTTGTCGGGAGTCTTTTGAAACCTCTCGTCTCTCGTCAAGAGGCGAGTTTGTCGTTTCTCGCCCCCTTTTATTTCTCGCAAGATCTCTTGATGACCGCGTCCCACGAGCGTAATTTGCGTAAAAAACGTAACAACTCGTAACGATCGGATAGAGTAAAAAACACCTTTGTTGCCAAGTTTCAGATTTTTAACCAATGAGATCGTTACCTTTTTTACCAGAATTACGCCAGTGCGACGCTGTCATTATCAGGATTTTGTCTTACAATCACTTTAAGATTTTTTTGCCATTGTGCATTAAAACAATTGGAAGATCTTGAGACAAACGAGAGAAGGTGAGAGGCGAGTCTCATCAATCGACGAGAACTGAGAGGCCTCGAGATACTCTTGGCAAGAGATGAAAAACGAGAGACCTCGAGAGACTCTCTCAAAATTTAGTAACCGTTGTTACAAACGCAATGGATCGATGGGGAGACTTTTTCTTTATTTTTTTTTGCTTACATTTTTAAATAAAACTGACAGATTTTTCTTTTGAGAATTGTCGTTTATCAATTATATATGTTTTTTGCCAACAAAATGTTTTTTGCTTCGAGCAAGTGTTTTTCTTTTTATTTGAATTTGTCTCTATAAGCTTAACAATAAAAATATTTTAAAAACGTTTATTAAATTATAAAAAAAGAACATAAAAAGTAAAAACTTTACAATAAAAGCAAATTATAATGGCAATTAATTAATGTGTAACTACGAATTACATTTAATTTGTTATACAATTTGAGAGGGAGTTATAAAATCACATTTTTTTGTCAAGTCAATAGTAATTAATAATAACGTTTTTAAAATAATTATGCTTAGCTCTGCTTTGTGCATTTGTCAAATAATTATTTATTTCTTTTTTGACTGTTAACTTGTTAACTGCATGATTTAACTGTGAGTCGTTAAGATAACGATATTTTATTTATGAAAGTTTTGTCTTTTACAGTACGAAGAACTCTTAAAAATGGACTTTCTGAAGAAGAGAAGAAACATCTGTCAACCTACATCAAGGGTTACTAAAATGAAAATTAAACTTTTGCAAAAAGAGCTTTATGTAGGCTCGTAATTTTACCACACTTTAAGGCAATTGGTCACTTGTCTATCTTTATATTTTCATTGTGTATAAAATAATGTAATATAAATTAAAAAACTCCTTAAGCAGTAACATCAGCCACAAAATGTAATATAGAAGATGGATTTTCTTTAAAAAATGATGCAACCCTAATTATTATATAATTTTAATGTAAAATGTATTTTAAAGTTTAAGTTCAAGAAAGGTATATCGATATAACATGTTTTTTTAGGGGACATTACTATAAATATATCTAAAATGGTCAATTAATGAGTCAAGTTAAAAAACAAATTTTGTATTTATCAATAAATTTTAATTTGTTGGGCAACCAAATTTCAGCTAATTTTTGCAAGAAAATTCTAGACCCTTAAATTAATTATTAATTACTTGACTCTATTCTCACTGACCTTGTAAATCATGCTATTTTAAAAGTAGCTGTGGTAGTATTCCTTGAAACGAAGATCCTGCATAGATATCGATATACACTGACAAGTTTTAATGTGATAATAAATATATGGCTGCTACTCATCTTAAAAACCATTGTTAATTTTATTTGGTTGAGTTACTTTAGTATACCTTAGGTTAGACTTTATTTATTTTCAGTTTTAATTCCTAATAAGAGATGAGCAATACATGCCATATCTTTTTTTATTAAATTCGTTACTAGTCTGCTTATACGTAGCATTCTAATGTTTAATTTATGGCATTGTAACCGACACAATATCGATTGGGTTTTGACCATAATATTAAGTTAATAAATTGGTAACTCCAGTGTTAATTTACATAAAATACCAGAAAGAAAATAAACTTTCCTTAATTGTGACCATCGATCGGCGGGAATTAATCACAAAACCTATTGCTTCACAACAAAAAGAGAAGCAGTGGAAAGACTAAGATGGCATAATGTAGATTTATCTGTTTATTTTGTATATGCTTTTTTTTGGCAAACTTTTTATCTGACTTTTTACACTACGAAAAATTGGTTTTATCTCTCATGCTTAATACAGCTTTTGTTTTAATATGACTGGTAAAACAAACACTCTAAAAGAGACATTTATTTCCTAAAGTTTTTTTTTGTTATTTTTTGCTGTGGTTTTAGTTAGTTAATGTAATAACTTTTGTTTAAACTATTATGTAATATAGTTAATTAAATGATTTTGTTAAAATAAGGTTTGTTTTTGTTTCCCACACCTGTTGAATAATAAACCTACGTAGTAAAGGCTACTTTAGTGATAGCCGCTGTGATGGATCAGAAAATTTTTTTTGGATTATTCCAAAGTTCATACCATTGAAAATACGTACTACAATTTTAAGTTGAAATTCCAAAAATTGACTGACCTACAGTAATTTTAGTGAGATTAGGTAGATCCACTGTCCTCGACTCGGCGCTCTGATTGAACTGTTACGTCTCTGTCTTTTACTAAATTATACTTTACAATAGACGAAGCACTAGAATTTTTTTCTCAAAAAATTTCTTTTTTTTATATAAATCCAGTTACTAATACAGACAGACCCTACTAGGTATATAGCAAAGGACCGGACGAATTTGCGATTATCCTCTAAGCACTGTAGCCGAGGTTCGCGCGACCAACCGGTGCGCTTTCGTTCAATCCTCAGTAACCACGGACGGGTTGGGATGTACTGCCGTATTTCATGTTTTTCATAATTATTTACGCATGTAGGAGATAAAATTCGCTAATGCTTATCAGAGTTTTTGAATCAAAACAATAATAAAATTATTGTTTCGATTCTAGGAAAAAATATGTTATTCTAAAAATCCCAAATAAAAAATAAAAAATAATTCTACATAAAAAAATTAAGTAAAAACAAAAAAAAATCTAAATAAATTAATTAATGAAGCAAGTATTCAAACAATCCACCGCCTTCCGCTAAACAATGTCCTAAGCGATCATAGAAACTTCTTCGAACATTGTTTAACATCACAGGTGTTACTGTTTGAAAAACATTGAGAATTTTTACGCGCAATTCATCAAGATTTATAGCGCGATCATCCCGAAAACCATAAATTTTGGATTTTGCATAACCCCAAAGAAAATAATCGTTAGGAGCCAGATCAGGAGAGCGAGCGGGCCACGGTATTGTAGCTCTCAATCCAGCAATAAGACGGTTTGGAAAAGTATTATTTAAATAATCCAAAACCAAACGTGTATTATGTGCTGGACAGCCATCTTGTTGAAGCCACACTTCATTAAATCGAGGACCTGCCAATCGTCTAATTTCTGGAACTATTTGCTGTTGCAAAAGATCCAAATATTTTTGACCAGTTAAGTTACCATCAATGAAGTATGGCCCAATAACATGTTTCCCATAAATAACGCTCCAGACATTTACCTTTTGAGGACGCTGAGTTCTAAGTTCAAAATACCTATGTAAATTTTCCTGAGACCAATAACGGGTGTGAGTGGAATTATGCCTACCATGGAGTGGAAATGTGGACTCATCAGTAAAGACAATGTTTCGAATAAAATCTTCATTTTCATTTGCCTTATTCATCATGTTTTCACGAAACCTCATTCTCCTGATATTGTCCTCAGGATAAATTTCTGGGGTTTTTTGAACTTTGTATGAACGATACTTATTTTTTTTAATATTCTCCTCACCGTTCTTGTACTTAAATCAACCTCATCCGCAAGCGCACGTGTTGACAAAGTTGGATTTTCATTAACTAATGCCAACAAATTAATTTCTTTTGCTTCCCGTTCCTCATTAACTTCTTGGACGTTTTGTATTTTATGGTTTCTGGGAGAAACGCGCCCGTATTTTTGGAAATTATTTATAATTCTTAAAGTAGTAATTGCAGGGTGTGGCCTATTAGAATAATTATCAGCAAATATATTTTTTACCCGCTGTAAAGAATTACCCCCATAATACTACTAAACAATTTTAACTTTTTCCTCAATTTGATAAATATCCATTTTAGGTTTTAAATGTTAAGGATTTTTACTTGTTGTTCTTACCTTAAATTCGCCAGGCGAAATTATTTTTATACATTTATAATTCCCAACAAACTGAAAATTGTGTTACTTTGTTGTTTCTTACTGAACAAAAAAGAATGCAACACAAATAGCGGACGATTGCAAATTCGTCCGGTCCATTGCTATATACCTAGTAGGTTGCCCCTGGCTGTATAGCTCTTTTCATAGAATTACGCAGTACCTAGAAGTTTGGTTAGATATACAGACGTTCTTTAAGTTTCTTAGTGAACGCACGTTGCTATCTGGTGTTTATATTAAAACATATTGTGTATGTTGTGAAAAAAATGCATCGTAAAAATAACATTTGTAGAAGTAAACCCTTACGAGTCGACAAAAAATGTTATCAATCTTATAATCGATATGAAATTGAAAAAGGTGAAGTTATCGGTTACAAGCGACGTATAAGTACTTTTAAAGAGTGATGTGCATTTAAATATTACTTATAAAATTTTTAACCTTTTCTCTGTTTTTGCTATGCTGAGTGACTACCTATATATCGTGTAAAAAATGTGGTGGTGATACAAATTCTACTGATTTTTTACAAGCAAGTTCTATAGCCTTAAATTTATTATTAATTGCTTGACTCTATTCTTATTGACCTTGTAAATCATGTTATTTTTAAAGTAGCCTTGGAAGTGTTCCTTAAAACGAAGATCCTGCATAGATATCGATATACACTGACAATTTTTAATTTGATAATAAATATATGGCTGCTACTCATCTTAAAAACCATTGTTAATTTTATTGGGTTGAGTTACTTTAGTATACCTTAGGTTAGACTTTATTTATTTTCAGTTTTAATTCCTAATAAGAGATGAGTAATACATGCCATATCTTTTTTTATTAAATTTGTTACTAGTCTGCGTATACGTAGCATTCTAATGTTCAATTTATGGAATTTTAACCGACACAATATCGATTGGGTTTTGACCATAATATTAAGTTAATAATTTGGTAATTCCAGTGTTAATTTACATTAAATACCAGAAAGAAAATAAACTTTCCTTAATTATGACCATCGATCGGCGGGAATTAATCACAAAACCTATTGCTTCACAACAAAAAGAGAAGCAGTGGAAAGACTAAGATGGCATAATGTAGATTTATCTTTTTATTTTGTATATGCTTTTTTTTGGCAAACTTTTTATCTGACTTTTTACACTACGAAGATTTGGTTTTGTCTTTCATGCTTAATATAGCTTTTGTTTTAATATGACTGGTAAAACAAACACTCTAAAAGAGACATTTATTTCCTAAATTTTTTTGTTATTTTTTGCTCTGGTTTTAGTTGGTTAATGTAATAACTTTTGTTTAAACTATTATGTAATATAGTTAATTAAATGATTTTGTTAAAATAAGGTTTGTTTGTGTTTCCCACACCTGTTGAATAATAAAGTTACGTAGTAAAGGCTAATTTAGAAGGCATTTCATTTATATGTTAGTGGTTAACAATACAGGATCCTGCTATAGTGTTTCGGGCTTTTAAGGGGGATAGCCGCTGTGATGGATCAGAAAAAAAATTCTTTGGATTATTCCAAAGTTCATACCATTGAAAATACGTACTACAATTTCAAATTAAAATTCGAAAAATTGACTGACCCACAATAATTTTAGCGAGAGTAGGTAGATCGACTGTCCTTGCTCGGCGCTCTGATTGAAATGTTACGTCTCTGTCTTTTACTAAATTATACTTTACAATAGACGAAGCACTAGAATTTTTTATCAAAGAATTTCACTTTTTATATAAATCCAGTTACTAATATAGCTATTTTCATAAAATTATGCAGTACCTAGAAGTTTGCTTAGATATACAGACGTTCTTTAAGTTTCTTAGTGAACGCACGTTGCTATCTGGTGTTTATATTAAAACATATTGTGTATCTTGTGAAAAAAATGGATCGTAAAAATAAAATTTGTAGAAGTAAACCCTTACGAGTCGACAAAAAATGTTATCGATCTTATAATCGATATGAAATTGAAAAAGGTAAAGTTATCGGTCACAAACGATGTGTTAGTACTTCTAAACGAAAATGATCACATTAGAGTGATGTTTATTTAAATATTACTTATAAAATTTTGAACTTTTTTTCTGTTTTTACTATACTGAGTGACTATGTATCGGGTAAAAAATGTGGTGGTGATATAAATTTTACTAAACGTAATGTCCGAGGATTAGGTTTCAAGCTTGTCGTGAACTGTGCACAATGTGATCCAATTTTACTTGACTTATGTCCTCTTATAGATAACGCCTACGAAATTAATCGTCGTTTTATATTAGCTTCATGGTTCCACCACGGCTAATGTTTTACAGTTTTTACGATCGTATAGTAAAGAGATTAGAGATGTAGCAAAAACTTGTTGCGATTTTGTTCTAGCCAAGGCTGCAAAGAAAGTAGTGGAAGAAACTACAAAACTATTAAACTAAAAAAAATGTTTGAAATATTCTGGGAATGGGAACTGGAAAAAAAAGAGGATTTAAACCTTTATTTAATTGGATATTACGCTGTCAACATTGTGGACATGATATTGAAATCGAGCTTTTGTAAAACTTGTGCACAAATTAAATCAAAGAAAGGTACAGTTAAATATGATACTTGGCTGGAGGAGCATTCTAAAACTCATTGGGTCAAATAAAGGGTGATGGAATTAAAGAAATGTTTCTAAGGTCTGAATCTAAGCATATGTTAAATAAATAAATTATATTGGCGATGGTAATACAAAAACAAATAAAAATATTTGCGATGCAAAACTATATGAAGATGTATAGCTTATAAAAAAGAATGTATCAACCATGTACAAAAAAGAATGGGCAGTCGACTAAAGAAACTTATAAAAAAGGGACCAAAGCAGGGCAGACTTTGGGTGGGAAATTACGATTGACAGACAAATTGATAAATAAACTAACCAACACAGCAAGCTGAATTAGCAATACGTCGTAACTCAGAAAGTATTGATGACTGGTGTAATGGTATTTGGCAAATTTTTTATTATAAAGCTTCGTCACCAGCAAGTTCGCAACATTTTCTTTGCCCTGAAGGTGCTAGTTCATGGTGTAAATTTTAAAAAGCTAAAAATAGCCTGCACTCGTTTGTTGATAAACCATCACTTTCGGAAGATATAGCTGAAGCTTTGTTACTGACCTATAAAAACATTTCGGATTCTTCATTATTAGAAAGATGTGTAGGAAGATTCACTCAAAATTATAATGAAAGCTTTAATTCATTATTCTGGCAATTAGCATTTCAGTCTACCTAAGTCCAATTCTAGTTGTTCTGTTATTGTTGAAATAGATTTATATATTCCGAAAATTACATTAAATGGAGGTGCACTGGCCACCCTAAAAATACTGGACTTACTGGGCATCAAAGTGGGACCGACGCTAAATTCTTACTGCGCTGACCGCGACGCTAACCGGGTGAAAACTGCTGAGAATCGCATGGTAACGATCAATAAAAAAATTTAAAAAGCCAAAAGTATCACTGAGGATAACCAGGAAAAACCATCAAATGGTCCAGGACTCGATGGTTTGATGTAAACGCATCTTTTTTAAACTACTTCTACTTTTTTCGAACTAACACACAAAAAATGAAAAAAATATACAATTGATCGCCATTTTGTAAAAAAGCTAAATAAATCAAATCGGCTAAGTGCAACGATAACTACAGGCATACAGACTATAATAAACTCTGATTTTTTTCAAATAACTCTCTTTTGAGAAAACAATGCCGTTGTAAAGGGGGATTTTTTTTTACTTTACGGTCTCATTTATAACTATGTAGCTATTTAATTTTTTTTATTAAAAATTTGTAAAAACTATATTAATGTGCACTTAATACATAAAAAAACGATTAGCAAATTCCCGAATTATCCCCATTAAAAAAATTCCCGAACATCACCATGGGCGTAGCGAGGTACGGGCAGGGAGGGGCAGCTGCCCCCCCTTAGAAGAGCGGTCGTTCGCTGGTAAACTGTGATTCATAACTTGCGACGCTTCTTATAAGACCTAAGAAACTAACAGGCTTGAAGGCTGGCTTGTGAAATCCAACTATACGTGATTATATAATATTTTTTACTCTAAAAAATGTCATAACGACAAGGGTATAGCGTAGTTTTTATTGTTATAGAAAAATGATTCATAAAACCTTTTGTGAAAACCGAAAAGAACTTTAAAAAGTAGTAAAGAACCCTAACTAAAATAGACATAGGAGCGGAGCGGGTGAGCGGGATGTGGGGTGAGAGCGGAGGCAACTGATCAGCCAATGTTGTTCGCCTTCATCGGTCGCCGCTCGCATTCATTCAAGCTATTTCTGATTTTCATATATATTTTTTTTTAATTACCGCCTCCACTACTCATGTGAAACTCATATGGTAAAATCAACGATCAAAACAAACAACATAATCTAGGATTTTCTTTGTCTGCCCCCCCTTATATACAATCCTAGCTACGCCCTTGAACATCACTCATTTTTTCGGCCGTCACAGTGGCTATCCCCCTTAATGCGCCTAAACCTAAAAAAAATGGAGTTTTATTCAAATATAAACCTAAAAGAGGGTTAAGATCTTAAATTTTGGTCGCTGTTTATAGGTTTTGTTTACTTTATTTTGTTTGTCAGGAGTATCAAGGTAAAAAATATACCTCGTTGTTTATTAAAAAGACGCAAATGGAAAATGACGAAATTAATTTATGCTGAGGTTACTGTTTGTGTTCTTAAAGAAAGCCTAAAATGAATAAACAAAGAACAAGGTGTGTCAAAAGCTAAAAACAGATTTGTTTTTATTGCTAAGTTGCGTAGTAAACCAAATGATTTTCAGAATATCTACTTTGTTAAATTTAGTTGCACCATCATTGGTAATAAGACTTTTAATCACTTCCTATGAATGACTATCCGCTAGCTACAGGGTGGGCATATAAGCGAGGTAAGCGGCTGTATCTCAGGACCTGTACATCTGACAACAATGGAATTTTTTTTATTATTATAAAAGTGGCCATGAGAAAATTCTGGAAATTATTTTCAAGTTCCGTATTTCACCGCTAGAGGGCGTAACTAAAAATTAAATAAGGAAAACGTATTTTTTTCCGAAAACCCATATATTAGCCTATATTTTTGATAATACTGTTAGAAAGGCTAGAAAATTCTCTATTATTCTGGATTAAGGCTCATTCCCGTACGACCGATGGTAGGGGTGGGGGAAGCTCTAATCATTAAAATCGGTGTAAATTTTAAACCACTTATTCGATTTCAGCAAATTAAAATTTGTTTGCAAGATAAATAAGGCTGTTTTAAATATCCGTTCTCCTTATTGGTCTACAGTTCCCAATAAAAGAGCTAGAGTAATAATTCCAGTTTTTTTCATTTTACTGCAAAAATTTAAATCAAACGGTATATTTTTGACATCATATTTAAAAAATAGATAAAATTAGCAAAAATATTGTGAAAACCCGAGCAAATTAAAGTTTTTTTTACGCGCAGAGCCAAAACTTATGTACTGCCATCTAGCGTTCGGCCCTAGAATGTCTAGTTAACGTATAGTAGGCGACAAAAAAAAAGACGTTTTTAAATAATTTTTTTAAACGTCAAGTATTTATTAGATGCTTTTAATTCTTGTCAATTTGGTATCTAAATATTTTTTGCGCGATTTTTTTC
This sequence comes from Listronotus oregonensis, assembly GCA_019359885.1. NCBI lineage: Eukaryota > Metazoa > Arthropoda > Insecta > Coleoptera > Curculionidae > Listronotus > Listronotus oregonensis. The sequence goes on from JAHBCN010000304.1 coordinate 300,196, forward strand.
TAAAATGCCTCTTACAAATGATGAAGCTGTTGATATGATTGCGGTTTTCTTCGAGTGCTTTCAAAATGCAGCAATATTATAGCTGAAAGACAGTATGCCATTCGGTATCCAGATCGCCGTCATTATGGCAGAAGAGTACCTATTTCCACGCTTGGTACAGCGACTACGCGATACTGGGAGTTTTAGTCGGCCCAGATTTAGAAGGCGTTGCATTACTGGAAGAACGGAAGAAAACATTATTAATGTGTTGGCCTACGTAGAATTTAATAAGCATATTGGAACTCGGGCGTTATCTTTAGATTTGGGAATAACTCGAACTACTGTTCGAAATATACTAAAAGACCACAAGTAAGTAATTGCATTAGCGCACCTTTTTAATACACATTTTTAATATAATTTACTCCTTAAATATAATAAGCATTTTTTTTTTTTTAAGGCTACACCCCTACCATATAATCCTACACCAAGCCTTAAACGAACATGATTTTTAGGGCAGAATTGATTTTTGTCAATGGATGCTAGCAATGATTCGCGAAAACAGGCATTTTTGTCACAGATTCTGTGGAGATAAATTTTATGTTGTGAGTTAACACATAATATGCATTATTGGTCGGCTGAAAATCCCACTGGATGCGAGAAGTCCAGCACCAAGGCCGCTGGAGTGTAAACGTGTGGTGTGGCATTATCCGAACGAAAATTATTGGTCCTTTTTTTTTGATGGCACATTAACCGGTAATATTTTTTTGGATTTTTTAATAAATTCTTTGCCCATTTTAATGGAAGATTTGACATTTGAAGTGAGACGGACCATGTATTTCCAATTGGACGGGTGTCCCTCACATTTTACCCGTTTCGTGCGGGATCATATTAATAATTACTTTCAAGGGCGCTGGATCGGAAGGGGAAGTCTATTTCCTTGGCCGGCCAGGTCACCCGATTTAACATGCCTCGACTTTTACTTATGGGGTCGTTTTAAAGATATTGTGTATCAAACTCCACCCACAACTAGACATGATATGGAAACAGAATCCGTGATGCCATTAATCAATTATCAGCTGCTGAAATCGAGACAGCAGTTTTATCCACCCAAAGAAGATTGGAAGCTTGTTTGGAATGTGATGGAAAGCAGTTTGAACATCTATCGTGGCATTAGGAACCTAATATGTTTGGGTGTAAAATCGGTCCTTTTCAGGACCATCATTTAAATATAAAGAGAAATTCGTTAATAAATAATTATCCTAAGAAAATCACATAATCATCCTTTGATGCTGTGATCTATAGTTTAAGTATTAATTTATTAATTATGACAACAGGATGTATCTTATTAACAGCTTGAGAAATCAACTATAATAATGTTAATTAGACATTCTAGGGCCGAACGCTAGATGGCGGTACATAAGTTTTGACTCCGCGCGTAAAAAAAAACTTTAATTTGCTATAAGTTTAAAACGAGCAAAGATATGATCGTCGGGTTTTCACAATAGTTTTGCAAATTTTGTCTACTTTTTAAATATGATGTCAAAAATATACCGTTCGATTTAAATTTTTGCAGTAAAATGAAAAAAACTGGAATTATTACGAATTGCGCCCTCTAGCTCTTTTATTGGGAACTGTAGAGCGATAAAGAGAACGGGTATTTAAAACAGCCTTATTTATCTTGCAAACAAATTTTAATTTGCTGAAATCGAATAAGTGGTTTAAAATTTACACCGATTTTAATGATTACACTTTCAAGAGCTTCCCCCACCCCTACTATAAGATTGCCTGCAATAGAGAGAAAATGAAAATATACTTTTCGAATCAACTCTGATCGCTATAATACCCAAAACATGTAACGCACTTTACACCGTATTAAATAAACAGTTCTTAAAATAAAATAAAACTAACCTATACATTACAAACTGTTTTTATTAATTATTCATTAAAGTTTTTAAAGTACTGAGCCACCGTTTGATCTTTACCATCTTGTTTTTGGCAAGCTTCAGTTTTTTTGTAGAAAGGTGATGGATGGATGTTAGCTGGTCTGTTAAGTGGCAACTGGTTAAATGGAGGTGTTTTAGTTGAGATAACTGTTACAACTACGTGGAATGTTGTTTGACCGTGGACAAAGACAATTGTATTTTCACTATAGACACACAAATCAATGCTAAATTTTTGGTAATAAGTTTGGACGCTCACTTATTGGAGCGAGCGTCCAACGGGAGAAAATACATTCATACGCTGCTATAAAAACGAACACTGTTGCCAAAGCTCTAACAATGAAAACAGTGATTAGGAATTATTTCTGTGGGAAATAGGCCAAATTCGTTGTAATAAAGATATGTTTTTTTTCTGTATAATACTAAAATTTTAATTATGTAATTTTTTACTTTGGAAAATTTAAAATTGATTAAAAATATATTTGTAGTTGATAGGATACATGATGTTTAATATGATTTAATTTTTTTAAATTATATTTTTTATTTTATGACATTCACACTTAACAAGAAATACTGGAACTATACAACAAAAATTAATATTTATTTATTATTGCGAAATCGAACGATCCGATCGATTCTTTTCCACACTTTAACAATATATTAATGACTAATTTTCTAAAGTTAAATACCTTGTATTTGTATTGGATGTCTTGCATTTCGTGTTGCTATTTCAGCGCTGTGTTTTTTCTGTAGTGGTAATAATTGGACGTTAAATGTGTATTCTTACTGACGTTTTTAAGGTGCGTTTGTGAAAATGTATATTTGTCAATAGTATAATTTCTTTTAACTTCCATCCACTGAACTGACCCTTAAGAAAGTGTTCACTCTTTTCAACATTTTCAACATTCAACATTTTTTTGTCCATTTTGTCCATGTTTAATTTTAAACAGATGGATATACATATAAAGACATATATACATCCAATGTAAAAATTTACAAAATTAAAATTGTATTATTAAACAGCAAGAAAATGTTTTAATTATTATTATTATAAGTTTGGCATATTTCTCGTTAAAATAATTACTTACTGTTACCATTATTATAGCTTTGGCAACAGTGTTCGTTTATATAGAAGCAAGTGAATGTATTTTCTCCTGATGGAAGCTCGCTCCAGCAAGTGAGCGTCCAAACCTATTACCAAAAACTTAGCATTACTTTGTGGGTCTATAGTGAAACTACAATTGTCTTTGCCGTGGAACATTTCCTCGCAGTTGTGTGTTTATTAAATAAGGTTCTTGTTAATTTTGCAAAGGACAATTGCGATTTAAATTTTCCAACTGAGCCTGAAGGGACATATCGTTAATTAACTTTTCTGCATGGATAGCTTGTTTTGTATTCAACACTTACGACGGTCTTTTTAAACTTTTCCCAATCACGTTTAGCACTCTAGCACTCATCTTATTTGTCAGTGCATTGTAGAGATGCTTCAAATGACTTGGAAGATGTTTGTGATGTAGATGAATATGGTGTGGGTAGTTTGAGAGATTTAACCAACAAGTTATTGGTTTAGTGTAAAAAACCTAAAAGAAAAAACAAAACATTGTATAATAAAAGCTACAATAATAACGTCCTCATTAAATAATAAAAAACAAGCTTAATAAACTTATAATAAGTGGGCCCAGTTATTTTGTTTTGAATCACAAACGATTAAGGCGGAAGTTCCAACCGTCAGGTGTCTTAAGTAAACTAAGAGGAAGTTTATCAACACAGGACTCTTTAGCCCAGACACTTATCAAATAAAGAAACGAAAACATATTTTCAGACTTTCTTCGCGAGAGCAAACATGTTTGTCCTTTTGAGTCATTAAACTGGACAAAATTTAAGTGCCCCAATTTAATATCAATTCAAAGTCCTGTGAAAAAGATATCTGTATTACCGTGCAGTTAAAATAGGGCTTTAAGACCATCTTCAGGAACAAAATACTTGAGGGGAGGGGGGTACTGTCATCAGCAAAACTATGTATGCCATTAATCGTGGAAAATGGAGGATCGTAATAAAAAAATAGAATTGGTATCAGTAGAGGTATAGAGGTAGAAATAATTTCATCTTCGGGTCTTTTAAGGTTAGAGGTTAAAAAAAATGTGTACAAAAGTTTTGATTGGTATTTTTAGTAAAGAACCAAATAAAGAAAAAAGTAAAAAATTAGTTTATTTTTAATGCGATTGGAAAAACCATTTTTGGCCTCCAAGCCTGATTTGGTGGTTTTTTGCTTCGGTTCTGGCCTGTAAATGTTTGAACTAGGTAACTTTTTGTAAGCTTGTATTAAAAAATTTGACCTAATTAAAGGATCTAAAAAATCACACTTTATAATTTAAAGGTTTTTTTAATAATAGAAAAGATATATGTCAATGACTAAACCAAACCAATTGTTGAAAAAATGCTTTTTTAGTTAGGTTAGTCGAATGTTTTACTGGCTCTTAGTCTATAAAGCAAGAGCACAGATTTATGATACCTAAAGAGCAAAGGAAAAGGTATCCAGATTCGAGAAATAAACGGGTATATCCCAAAGTGTTGCTAAAAGTGTATTAATATATTTTATTTGCTAGCAGATCCTTCTTTTACTCATTATTTAACCAACAAGGGTAATAAGGTGAATTATCGATCGAGAACATTTTAAGCTTTGTTACAAAATTTATTAAGTTATACGCTAGAAGTGGTCATATTTATTTCTTAAAAATGTTTATTGTATAAAATATATTAAACAAAATAAATACACTAAAAAATAAAACGCATGCATACGTAAAATATTTTTATAAAAAATAAAAGTATAAAAATGTGATTAACATATAAATTTAAACAAAAAAAAATACAAAACTTAACCAAAAATCTGCTAAACAGAAAGACCAATTCTAAATATAACTAAGATAAATTACCTAAGAATTGCTATATTCCCCACTATTGCAGTTAAGACATCATACTCTATAGCTAGATTTTGTCAAACAACGAGGTGATAATTATTCTTTAAAATGAAATATCAAATATGAGAATATTTCATAAGTAAAATTTAAAGTTTATAGTAATTTTTTTTAACCTAGCTACACAGTAATATTTTAAAAGGTTTGTTAAAATTACATTTATAAAAAAAACTAAAAAAACTTGCAGTTTTTTTAACTGAAGTGTCCTATTTTAAAAATATTTATTAGGTAAATATAAGAAGCAAAAAGATGACCAAAACATTATCATTTTTAAGATGATTTTGTAATGTATAATGGATTTTGCCTTTTCATTTTGAACATAAAATTATTTTATGATGTTTAAAGCTCGTCATGTTTAGGACCGGAGAATTCATTAAGTGAAATAAATCCATCCTTGTCTTTGTCTTCGTGCTGGAAGATTTCTTCAGCTAACCTGTCGTGATCTTCAAGCATGTTCTTTACTTCTTCACTCTCACTTCCGGCTGCAGCCATTTGTTTCTTAAGATAGTCACTGACCTATGATACAAAAAAAGTGGAAATAAACTATTAGTTTTAGTTTTACACTTAAAAAGGCTTGCTTGGCATTCTGTGGAAAAAAGGGGATAAAGGAATAAAAAAAGGATTTAAAAAAATTGTATTATTTGGTTAAAAAATTACATAGGTATCTCAGTGGGTCCGTTTAAACACGCAAATCTACATGTAACTTACGATAAGGAGTTATTGTTGGAATTATTAAAAATATTTTATAAAAATAAACTATTTTTTTTCTAAATACCCAAAAAAATTTTTGGCGATGCAGTCTATTTAAAGTAAAATATATTTTATACAATCTGAATTTCCATTATTTCAAAATAAATTTACTTAAATATTATATTTTTTAAAATACTGCCGACGAAGAAAGGTAAATATATCTGGTACTTATAATTCTATTTCAATATTATTTGGTAGGTAAGCATGTTTATTTACGGTTCAGTTAAAAAAAATAATTTAATGTTTAGCCTTATCTGCGGCTTATCTTGTCATATTTTATGGGATTTAAAAAAAAGGAGGAACACTGGGCATGCTTAGTATTTCGATGGGTGAGCCTGCACTGTGTGTCCTTGAGTGTGGTTCGGAGTCTTGACAGTAGGGCCCGTCTGGATGATATTACCCAGACGTTAATGAGGTGTAGTTCAGAGTCTAAAAGGTGCCGTGAAAATGCAATATCTTTATGTTTTGGTACTTGGACAACGTTAACAGAACAAGGCCAAAATGGGTTATTCATTCCGGAATTCACAGTCCCTAGAACTTGGGCTTCGTACAAACCTTTCTGTGCTGTTAGACAGGTAAAAAAAACGTTTTTTGGACCTATCCAATTAAAATTTTACAAATTGTTGCTCACATTTCTGGTTTACCAATAAAGAAATGTGTTTTAAAGTGATTTATTTTAACAGGCAAGAATCCTTGCGTGCGAAGACTTGGTCATATTCGTCAACTTTGTACCCTTTATAGGGGGCGAATTGTAGGCTCAGGTAGGGCAGATGTATCAGTTGAATAAATTGGTAAAGAACAAATTGATCTTTACGTACTATTTTGAGATTTCATAAGGACGTTACAGGAGAATAACAAAACGTCAAGATCGTTGTCTAAGATTTTGTTTTTACCGATCTCTTTAGTTCAACTCGGCCGATTGTGAATTACCGAATAAAAAGTTCCGGGCTGTTTTCTTACGGTTTTCATAGGGTGTTGCCATCGACTCCTGAGCGTCGATGCAAGTAACTACTATTGTGCTAAAAAAAACTTCTGTGGGAAGCGATGATAAAAAGGGCACGTGGTGTAAGATGTAATTCACAGTTTGATATTGTTAGACATGTTTATTAATCCTGGGTGGAATGGTATAATCAATGTGGTAGCAGAACACCCCTAGTTTTTATTAAAGAAAACATGACGGCCCTTTGGTTAATTCAGCAAGCAGTCCTTATATGAATTACAATTAAAAAATACAATATATATTATTCCGTCTCATTATTCAGTCGTTATAAAAAATTACAACCGATGGTTGTAATTTTTTATAACTTTTTTTATAATAGGTTTTTTAAAACGATAGTACTTCAATAGGTTCACTACAGGGGATTTAAAGCTCTGCATCCATTTCGACGATCGTATCCAAAATTTGATTGGTCAGAACTTTGGGACATGATCTGACCATCAAATATGGAATCAGTTTATGTACCTATTGATGTGTATTAAACGTGTACAAAAGCTTTTAATAGTACCTAAATATAGTTGGATCAGTATTACAATGAAAATTAGGTGCTCTTTAAAAAGAAAAAAAAAACATAAAAGTAGGCGAAAAGGTTTGATTTTTACTGGCGGCCGCCTTTGCTTTTTATATGGACTATTTTTCAGCACGAGCGGTAGCGGCACTTTAAGGCGGCCCCAGTTCAATTCTTTTTGTCTTTTCCTTTAAAGAGAACCGAATATTCATTCATACATTGATCCAACTATACTTAGCAAGTTATCAGCATCAATGTTTTTTAATTTTGTAAATTTAAAAAATAATATTAGCCAAGTAAAATTATGATTTGTTGTAAAAATCGACTTTGTGATTGTCATTTAAGTTTTATAATAAAGGATTTAAAATCATAACTATGTAAAAGTAGCTTTGCAAGTTTCTGTTTTTTTCTATAAATTCTAACTTTTTCTGTAAAGAAAATATACCTTTAGCTAACAACATTTGTAATTTTTTTATGTCCCCAAAGAATGCCATATTAATATTTAAGCCCTTTATTTGCTGATTTCTTGTTAGATACATTATTTACATTTATATTTTTAATATTCCTTTGAAATTAATTTTTTTTTATTTGATGGATGTTACGTTGGATGTAACATTAGTTTGTACATAATTTTTGGTACAACAGTACCATCATTTACTTTCGGCTTTTCCTCTTTCTTTTTCACTTGCTTCATTGGAAGTTCTGTGCACATTAAAGGTACATGTGATTTGTGACAAATCAAACAACTCAACTGACTGTGACATTTTCGAGATTGGTGTCCAATTTTAAGACAGCGAAAACATGCACCTTTCTCTGTTAAAATATTTTTCTTTGTTCATAACTTAATTTCTGAGCTTTAAAACATTGGCTGCTCTCGTGTGAATTTTGGCAAAAAACACATTTATTTGTTACAAGGGAATTATTCATCAAACCCATTGCGGAAGGAAACTTGAGTTCATGTTCATTTTTCTTCATTCTCGGGCCAGTACGTTTGCAATCCCCAGTTTTATCACCATGTAAATCGAAACCCTCGACCGCCAAAGAAATGTGCTGCTCATTGTCGGCCTCCTTTTTCAAAAACAACATTAAACTTTGGAGCCTATTTTCGATAGTAAAAATACCAGCTGTGTTGCTCGAAGCTTGTGACTCGATACTTTCCGGTAATCGTTGCCAAACTCTTAATAAATCTGAAGGTAGGCAGGATTCAACTAAAGGAAACAACATAGCCGCGTATTTGTCCGACTATATACCGAGTGTCTCCAAAGCCCTTAACTGAGTCTCTAACTTATCGTATAACAAGGAGAGGTCTTATTTATTTCCAGACGAAGTATTAATTATTACTAATTTAAGCAATTCTCGCACACGCGGAAGTAAGCAGTACGATAGCGTATATTTAAAGTATAGTACTCAATACTTATTATAAATTAATTATTAAATATTAATTATATATATATATATATATATATATATATATATATATATATATATATATATATATATATATATATATATATATATATATATATATATATATATATATATATATATATATATATATATATATATATATATATATATATATATATATATATATATATATAAATATAGCATAAAGGCCGAAAACCCCCATAACCTCTCCAAAACTGTCCCTATATATCGGGGAGATGCATTTGACAGATTTTTGGTGAATTGCCTTACGGAAACATTTTACAACTATTGTTAAACCTACATCCCTTATCCAGTAATTAGGCTTAGTCCTGTTATTTCCAAACCAGCAGAACTCACCCTCACCCACCCCTCATAGCTCGTCATGTGACTTTGCCCGTTTACCGATTCTAAAGAATTTTATCGTCAATTGCATATCAGAGCCGACTAAATGATCACACTTAATACCGTCCGACTCCGACGAATAACCTTTCACCCCTAACATTTTTTTACTCAAATTGATTATGATTTTATTGGTAAAAAGTTTGCCTGAACGCATTTTCTCCTACATTTTTTTTTAATTTCTAAAAAAACATTTAGGCAGCAAGTTAATCCTACACACTATTTTTTTTCGTACATCTTGTCTTTAGTAAAAATAAAGTTAAAATTGGTTTGAATTTGACTATTCAATCTTAAATTTTTACTTCCAAATCACCTATATTGAATAGAAAATAAAAAAAACAAAAAGAAAGTATGTATCGTTTTTTGTTTTTTTTTATTGGCCTTAGGTTTAATGCTATTTTAATAGTTCAAAAACACTTAATTTATAAAATAACAAGCATATTTTGTCTATACTTTTTACCCTGCAATGAGAAAGAATACCATTTTGGGGAAATAATCACTTTTAAAAATTTAAATAATATTTTTTTGTTATTACTATTGTTAATCTAATCCAAGTTAAAAATATACTTGTACAAAATATTTTTAAACACATGGGAATCTTAGAAAAATACTCCATACTTTTGTAAAAAATCTTTTATTAACTTTTTATATAACAACATATATAATTTTGTTCAACTTAAACAAATATTAAAGTAAAGGCAACTGGCAGCAAATGGATTTTTAAAATATAAGTACATATGTAAACAGATAAATGGAATGTAGAAGTTTTATTTTACAAAGTAAAAACACAAATGTAAAAACTACAAAAAGCCTTTAAGTACGCACTTAAAATTATCTAACAATTGACACATTCACCATCTTCCCTATTTTACTATTACCTAAACGAGGTATCAAAAATTGTTTAGGGGTTACAACAAATGCACATTTTTATAACAAGATAATAATTAATTTAAAGTAAAATTAAAGTTCTAGTAAGATTAAAAAGTTTATTGACTAAAACCTAGAATGTTCAGTCGTTGTTAAATATAATAAATTAAAGTGTTGTTTTTAGTACCAGAAGTTTTATATTTACAAAAGGTATTTCTATTTTCCAGCTTAGTTAGTTGTTATTTTTGTTCAATTTTATTACTGACAACAATATCTACTAAGAAAGTATAGCAGGTTTAATGTATTTGTTGTAAAATACTATCTTATTTATCTTTTCTGGTAATAAATACATAAACTAAGCTTTTACAAATTCTTAAACAACACTTAATCCAAACATTTTTTAATTAAAGTTCGTCATGTTTAGGGCCAGAAAATTCGTCATGTGAAATAAATCCATTTTTGTCTTTGTCTTCATGTTGGAAGATTTCTTCAACTAACTTATCGTGTTCTGCAAGCATGTTCTTCACTTCTTCACTTGGGTTTCCGCCCTCAGCTGCGACCATTTGATTTTTAAGGTAATTGCTAACCTAGAAGTTTATAAAAGTCAAAAAATGTGTCGATTATAAGGGTTCAGCTGGATTAAGAAATTTAATTAAGCTTGTTTGAGGTTTTTAAGTTCTCTTGGATACAAAAATATAAAAAAAATAAATAAATATAGTATAGGATGCCACTGCTCGATTCTGCAGGTATCTATTTTTTTGATACAACCAATTTTAAGTGAATGATAAGAAAGTATGCAATGGATTAGGGATAGGTTGCCTATAAAAAATTAGCCGCAATTATCTGTAATTAATTTTAGTATAATTAATTAGCTAACATACCTTGCAACTATATGTTTTTTTTAATGAATTTCACGATATTTAAAAGATAATAATGTCACAAATTGAAAAAAAATGGTTGCCAGCTCTCAGTCAGCCGCAGCGTTAGGGTTGCCAGCTGTAAACAGGTATATCAGTGTTAATTGTTTACACTTACCTGTTTTTTTTTAATTTTTAATACAAAATTAAAGTTTTATATATACTAATTACAAAAATCAATGGTTGCCAGTTGGAAAATGGCCGCAAACAGAGGTTGCCATGATTTCAATGAACGATTCTCGCTCCAGGTAAGTGGAAGCGCAAGAGAGAAGATGCACGCATTGTTATGGGCTGTAATCAAGAGTATAATGTAGTGTCGATGTAGTTCTAGTACTTCTTTACTTATTTTTAATAAAACATAAATTTTAGAGCATGATGATTTTTTTTTTGAGTGAGAAAAAACCTATATTTTCTTTTACTTGTATTTTTACTTGTAAAGTTGTCTACAGAATCTTTAAAGAAAATCGATTTTTTTTCATTTATTCATTCAATGTTCAGATCTACTTTTTTTTATTATAAGCCTTATTAATATTATTATATTTAATTTGCGATAATTACTAAATTAAATAGGGAGGACAACTTAATTATAAAAAAGGTAATTTTTTACTTACCGGGCCCACGGCCGATTATTACTAATCTGAAGTCATATTTTGTCGGCCTCTGCTAGTTTTTGAGTTATAACGCCCCACTTCAACCTAACCTCACATCTGCACAAACTCCTAAAATTCCTCCTTCTTAAAACTGATTACACCCAAAATGGAAGATTTTATGGTAATATACTTATTATTTTTATGCGATAAATTTAATTTTACTTTAATTTAACAATTATTTTTACTAAAAAAAGCACAAGTGCTTCCCAAAAAATAATATTTTTACTTTTATAAATGTCAACAAAATTGTCTAGGTATTTTACACAATTTTATGTTGGTACACCAGGAATCCTTGAAACAATTGAATGCGCTTAATTTTTAAATTTAAATCGCGAAAAATAAAAATAATTCAAATTTATATAGTAGGCCATTCAATTGTTTCGCGGGTCCCTGGCGTACCAACATAAAACAGTCTAAAATCTCTAGACAATTTTGTTGACATTTATAAAAAGTAAAAATAATATTTTTGGGAAGTGCTTGTTGTGCTTTTTTTATTAAACATATTTGTTAAATGAAGGTAAAATTAAATTAATCTTATAAAATAATAAGTGTATTTCGATAAAATCTTCCATTTTGGGTGTAATCAGTTTTAAGAAGGAGGAATTTTAGGAGAGTTTTGCTGGTTAGGTTCGAGTGCAGAGTATGAAAAAATTTATATTCGTGATCAGCGCCCCAAAAATCCCCGGTATACAAAATTTCAATAAAATCGGCCGTGGGCCCGGTAAGTAAAAAATTACCATAAAAAATTATGGCAAATGGAAAATTTATAGTGTCAAAAAAGTCCAGGATCCCCGTTGACGAATTATTAAGGGGATCCCGGACTTTTTTGACAAACTGTATATAATATTTAGTGTTTGTGTTTAGTTACATCGGAATCGAGTTACATATTCATTCAGAAATCAAGAATTTAAAATTCAAACGATTAAAAAAATAAAATAATCATATAATTCGAATTATCAATTAATCCGATTATTGAAATAATTATATAATTCAAATTATCAATTAATCCGATTATTGAAATCATTCATAATTCAATAATTCGATTCTTAAAATTATCCGATTATGCCCTAGTACACTACACGTAAACTGTCGTTATGGTATAAGGGTCACAGCTGCCATGTTTTTTCCTTGTTTACAGCACATAACAATGCGTGCATCTTCTCTCTTGCGATTCCACTTACCTGGAGCGAGAATCGTTCATTGAAATCATGGCAACCACTGTTTGTGGCCATTTTCCAACTGGCGACCATTGATTTTTGTATTTAGTATATATAAAACTTTAATTTTGTATTAAAAATAAAAAAAAAACAGGTAAGTGTAAACAATTAATACTGATATACCTGTTTACAGCTGGCAACCTAACGCTGCGGTGACTGAGACTGGCAACCATTTCTTTTCAATTTGTGACATTATTATCTTTCAAATGTCGTAAAATTCATTAAAAAAAATATAGTTGCAAGTGATGTTAGCGAATTAATCATACTATAATTAATTACAGGTAATTGCGGCTAATGTTTTATAGGCAACCTATCCCTAATCCATTGTATACTTCCTTAACATTCATTTAAAATTGGTTGTATCAAAAAAACAGATACCTGCAGAATTGAGCTGTGGGATCTTAGACTAATAAGTTAGTTAATATGTACGATCTACCGCCACTCACAGGTATCACTTGACTGTATTGACTGTATTCATATTCTTAGGTATTTTGAACTGTAAAGTACATTAGTTGACAACCAGGCCGGTATTCAGTTCAAAGGTAAGATATATTTAGATGTACCGGGTGTCCAAGAGGACGCCAGCTGTATCTCAGAAAATGTTTATCGCACAGCGTTGGGAAAAATATTTTTATTAAAAGTGGTCAAGGAAATATCTAAAAATTATTTTCAAGTTTTGAAATGGCCGCAAGGGGGCGTAACAGCAATCTTAATTCCAAAAAAGTGATGTTTTTGTGAATTTTGCTATATTAACAAAACAAAAAAGTACCTGGCCTTTAAAGTCGAGAATAATTTGAACCTTTTTTGCTGTATCTCTAAAAATAAAGTGGTGAAGGGTATTTAAAAGTTTTAGTAAAAAACACTCCGTATCTTCAAAACGCCTAAGCCGATTTGAACAAGCTTAGGCTAGTTAAAAAGAGCTATTCTTGGGCTATGAATGTTATAATATTTAAAGTTTTGTTAGTTTCACATGTCGCCGCTAGAGGGCTTTTTTTAACATTACGACAGAATGGAAACTTCTTAAAAAAAATTAAATGCATTGATATGATTTTTTTAAATGAAAAAGTAGCTTAATGATGCCTACATAAGCTCGCAAAAACAGTATCTTGATATCTTGTTCCTTACCTAAAATTTAGGTCAAAGAAAATTTTATACGTCAATATCCCAAAAACTATAAAAGCCACAAGAAATTTTATATGACATAAATTATGTATTTTTACAAAACCTTTAATTTAAGTTATATAATCTTTTCGCCTAAATGCAATATTTTATGAGGTATAATCAAAAAATCGTGTTCCAGGGGTATACCTTATAAAAAATCTTAAAATTCGATTTATTGATTATAACTCGGAAAAGTATTGCATTTGGGCGAGAAGATTATAAAACCTAAAAAAAGGCTCTGTAAAAATACAACGTTTATATTTTATAAAATTTCTTGTAGCTTTTATAGTTTTTCAGATATTGACGTAAAACATTTTCTTTGGCCTAAATTTTAGGTAAGGAACTAGATATCAAAATACGGTTTTCCCGAGCTTGTTTAGGCATTATTTAACTACTTTTTTTATAAAATGCATTTAATTGTTTTGAGAAAATTAACCATTTCTGTCGGAATGTTAAAAAAGCTCTCCAGATGCGATATGTTAAACTAACAAAACTTCAAATCTCATACCATTTATAGCCCAAGAATAGCTCTTTTTAACTAGCCTAATCTTGCTAAAATCGGCTTAACCGTTTTGAAGATACATAGTGTTTTTTACGGAAACCTTTAAATACCCTATACCACTTTATTTTTAGAGATACAGCAAAAATTGTTAAACAAAAAGGTTTCAAATTATCCACTTTAAAGATCAGGTTTTTTTTGTTAGGTAAATATAGCAAAATTAACAGAAACATCATTTTTTTAGATTTAAGATTGCAGTTACGCCCCATAGCGGCCATTTCAGAAACTTTCCAGCTATTTCGCTTGACCACTTTTACAAAAAATATTTTTCGCCAACGCTGTGCGATAAACATTTTCTGAGATACAGCCGGTGTCCTTTCTTATTTGGACACCCGGTACAAATTACACTTTGGATTATGGTAATGGTTGAAAAATCCCTAATAATTAAAATGCCTTTTGGCATATTTTGTTTCTTTTATGAAATGTATGCTATTTATAAATCATTAATATTTGAAGAAGTTAAAAACCAAAATTTCTGAAAAAACCTTGGTAGAGGTATGTTCACTTCTTTACCAGGTTAATATTACACATTAGGGTAAAGGCAAAGTAATATTTTATTTACGTCGTATTGTCGTATTTAAACACCGCTTTCAGTGAGTTCAGCGATGTCAGGAACACCGGATATGGTCAGTAACTGAATGGTTGTCCGCCAGTGAACACCGTATGTCGTTCGGGGGGTGCAGAATCCACGTTACACTGTAGGACTCGTCTGGATAATATTACCCAGATAGGGGTAATTTAGGGGTAACCGTTATTTGTAAAACGTCCGTGGATATACGACCGCGTTGTATAAGGGCCCCCGCGCACTGGCAACTTTAATCATCGGCAACAAATAGTTTACATACCCGTGAGTAGCCTGCCAGCGCGCACTGGCAACGAAATAGTTGCTTTTTAGCTTAGCCAACGGATTTCGTAGAAGCTACTTGCGCTGTCGCGCTCATTCTGAGACGTCACAAAAACAAGCAAAGAAACAAAAAGTTTTGGGTACAAATAATTAGTTCCAGACTTTCCGATGGACAATTTTATAAGCTGTTTGATAAATTGATAGAATATCCAAATAAGGTATTTATAGAAACTTCTGATTAACTACCTACTGGTTACCCTTGGACCTCGAATAACTTACCAAAATTCGTCATTACGACAAGGCTCTACCACCTTTAAAATGGTGGTAACTCTCATGTAAAGAAAATAATAATACTAGGTGCTCATAGTTTAAATTATTTATTGCAAAAAGTAATGAAAGCGCTCTGAACATGGGCCGTCAAGCAACTGAATAGTTGACAGTGCGCGCGGTTAGACAGAAACCCACGTGGTCTATTTCTGCCGGAAACTGTTTACTCATCCTCGGAATAGGTCCGGACTCAATTATTTGGTTGAGGCAACTAAAAAGTCGCCTGTGCGCGGGGCCTTATTCAATACCGTGTGTTTCATTCCGATTCGTTCAAAGCAACTAAATAGTTGCTTTGATAATAATATAATAGGTAATTAAATTATTGCCCAAGTAATTAAATTACTTTATAAGTAATCGAATTACTTTCTAAGCGATTGAATTACTTGGGATTCTTAAAAATCAATTACCAATTACGATTACGATATCCTATTAGTTGATAATCCAAATACAATTACCTTTTCCGGAAAGATATTGAATTATTCCCATTACTGACAAGTAATTGAATACAAATTTTAAATTAATTTAATTCAATTACCGACAGCTCTGTAAGGACGTACTTTAAGTTATTTAGAAAAACTATGTAAAATTATAATGAGAGGACTCATATTGAATAAATAAATGATAAAAAATTTCCACTAACTATAGTGTTGTTATGAAAGATAGATGGGTGTTCCGATTTTTTTGGGCAATTTTTATTATATTTACTGCTAACTTTATTGATAATATCTATAAAAATATCTATAATTAACATTAAACAACAGAAACCGGCAGAAACTTTTTTGGGGTGTCACTACCACTACTTCTTAAGCAAACAGTCGTAGGGGAGCTGGTGAACAATTTTGAGTAGGTTCTTGAGACACTATGAAAATGTTTTTATTTGTCCTTGAAGTAGCCGTAAACTTAAAAGTCAAGGCCTGCCTGAAGAGTAGCTTACCCCCACCAACCCTTAAATTGCTTTTAAAGGGAAATTTCTCTATTAAAAAAAAAGGTTTTAAGGCATTTTAAACCTTTTATAGATATAACTTAAAGATATAAGTTAAATAATAAAGAAATTAAAAAATAAAAAGCCAGATTAATAAGTCGGGTTTAAAAGTTAAGCCACGTGTTAATGTTTGCTTTTTGTCACAATAAGTGATGTAAAATTAGTTTGTGTTATTTGTTAGAAAGACACCACAAATTTTAATTATTATTATTATTATAATTATTATAAGGAATGGCATTATTTGTTTACGAAGTTCTTGATTTCTCACAGTATACTATAGGCTTTTTAACGTACAGGTAAATATATAAAAAATTATATGATAAGAAAAAATTTGCTTAAACTACTTATTATTCATTTCCTTTAAAATTAAAAAAAAAAACTGCGTAGACGCTGTAGGTCACGTGGTCACACAGGAGCTAATAGCCTCGCAGTAACCTTAAGCGAGAGGTACAGCCGATATACGCTCTTTCTCGCACCTCAAGCTATGCATAGCGCTGTTTGCACGTGCTTATATGATGCTTTCTCGATCATCTAGCAGTTAAAAAAATTCCACAAAATTGATCTGGCTTTTTGGAATTATTTGTCTTTAGGTACATATATTACTCTCAAAATCTTAAAGTGCATCAAAAATATTTTTTTTAATTTGATTATAAAACCATTTTGCAAGAGTGTGGTTAACAACAACTAATTGATCTTGCTTTTTTATTTTTTAATTCCTTAAATATTTATTGTTACAACATTGATATTATGCAAGAATTTTTTCTTATCTTAACACTGCAATAATCTTAAGAAAATAAACATATATGTTGTTTCTGTAATACCAATAACTTACGACAAATGTAATACATAAATTTAAGCTTTGGTTTAAATCAACATAAAAATAAAACAATAATTTTAAGTTATATTGTGCATATTTTTGGTTTAAAAATATAATTTAAAAATTTAATAAGTTTTTACTAAACATTATTTAATGGTTTAAATGCAGCTGGTTCAACAAGATGAATTAGGCTGGATAACTTCGATCTTAATTTTAGTATATACATATTACATGTAAATCAACACTGGCGGGAATTTTGCCAAAAAATGGGTCATTCTGGCAAAAAAAAAATAATCCGTGAATTAAAAGATTTAGGTACATATCAAGACCACCAGAGCTGCTTGCCAAAATATTGCACAGTGATATTTTTTGCTATAAAAATTCATCAAATACAAAATTTTGTATAGTGCCTCGAGAACCTACCCAAAATTGTTGACCAGCTCTTGGACTATAATAGCGTACGTTTTAACAGCGTGGTGTTTAAATATCCATAGACTAAAGAGTATTTTTTCTTACCTCAACACATGTCTACATATAACAAATGTTATTGTAAAATAACATAGTAAAAGGAGACACACTTACTTTATTAAAAAATTAATAAGTATAAATAAATAGGTACACATTTATTTAAGAATACGAAGAAAAGAAAATGTTATTGTATGACAAACTCGGTAACTACATATAATTAAATATAACGGTGAACACCTCCGTTACTTTCGCAAAATTAATTCTTTACGTTTCACTGAAAGCAAAGAGAGAAATTAAAGATGTCAATAAATTATGTTGGCGTGTCTAGCACTTTAGTTTCTAAATGGTATATATTTATCAAACTACTCAGTTTAATTGCCCAATACGCTAGACTTTTACTTTCTGAATCTAAAGAAAGTATCACAATATTTGCGATTTAAACTCAAGTATCTACTAAAAGCATGTCGCCTGAACATCTATACATTGTTATGTTTATTCAGGTTCTAATAAATGCAAAAAAAAAAATATTAAAACTATTAACTTGTGGTAAATGGAATAATTTCTAGGCCGTTAACCAGCCAATGATGTTTTTATGTTAATGTTATTACTCTGTTTTCCAGCTTATAATTATGATTTTGATAAATAAATTTGGAAAATAATATTCTAAGCCAACACTTAAAAGTGCGACAGAAAAGGCTGGAATTTCCACTGCGTCATCGCTACGACTTATGGTGGCTTGCATTTTTTCTGCACGTATTCAAAAAAATAATAAAAATAAATAAACAATTAATAAGTGACACAATTATGGAAAATACCTAAAAACAATATTTTTAAACCATAAAAAATATTTAAAAAACATGATACAAAAAGAAATTTAAATACATAATTAACATTTTTATATATATATATATATATATATATATATATATATATATATATATATATATATATATATATATTATATATATATATATATATAATATAAAATATATATATAAATAAATATTAATATATATATATATATATATATATTTATATGGCTCAAACCACAATTAGGATCTTTTTCGGAATGTGTTTTATTTAATTTGCCCTATTTTGGTGTTTTCTGTATTTTCTTATAAAAAACAATATTTTAAAAACCCCAAAACATTTTTTAACACAAGAACTATAAGGCACTTTAAAATAAAAATTTTAAAAAAATTAAATCACTATTTAAATTATGTTAGTACTTTACAAACAGTTAGTAAAACCTCAAGCAAGCCTTTCTTAACCTTTTCTAAAAGATATTAGCCTAACCCTTAAAAAAAAAATATAAATCCTCTTACTTCTTCGCGGCTTAATTGGTTGTCCTTATCGGAATCAATTTCTTTGAAAACGTTTGTGGGTGGTGGTGAGTCTCCGATATTGATAAGTTCAACCTAAAATTAATAACACAACATTAATACACATTAGTAAGATATAGAACCTACAATAATAATAACGCTAGAGTTTTTTTAACAAAAGAAAACACTTTAATTTAGTCGGAAAAAACCCATTTTATTATAAATATATTATAATAAAATTATAATATTATTTAATATAAATAATGGAACCATTGCCATTATATTTTGGGCTGAAACCATAGTCATTCTGTAAAATCAAATCAATAAAAATTAGCTCATAGTGATTATTCACTATTTAAAAGGGAATACTGGGTACGATTGGTACCATTTTTCTTCGTTATAGTCTTATATTTATCACCAAGTCAAAAGTCACTTGTAGGATTCTCATTTTTAATATATACGTAGGGATCGAATGCTGTTAGAACAACAACGATACGTCACGGTTTTATATTAGTTTGCCATATAAGACCGTGACGTATCGGTGTTGTTCTTACAGCGTTTGATTTTAACATGGAATGTTTCAATTTCCTATTTTAAAGCAATTAAAGAACGTAGCTTTAGTGTCTTTTACTTTTAACTAAAATGTTGAAGAGAAGATCTATTTATGTCAAAGGCAGTCCTACATTTATGTTGCAAAATAATCATCATAATTTTTAGCGGTAGTGGTTAAAATAGCGCATATTTTCTTCCTTCTTTATTGCTAAAATACATATAGCAGATAATAAATAAACCCCATATTGAAAAAATATTTCTAAATTTCCTTAAACTTACTAAAATAAGAATATAGATTTAAACCAAACTCCTTTGTACACATAATCAATCCTTTCCGTGGTCTTCATTGTGTCGTCAATGTTAAGTCGCCCTGACAGACCCCAGTGGCGTGAAACGAGTGTCCTTGTCTTTTAATGTTTGTCTTTGCCTTTAACTATATCATTATTTATATGAAATTAAAAAAAAAAAAGATTTTATAAATAATCTCCATATAATCATGGCTAAATGGGCAGAGTCCGAGGCCACAACACAAAAAAAACATATAGCTGATTAATTTACAAAAGGGCGTCAAAATCAGCAAACTAGTTTATTTAACATGCACACTGCACAAACATCCGTTTGTTTATTTTTATCTTGGGACAGTCCACGAAGGCTGATGGTACTAACGTACCGAGGGTGTCTTAAGTGTGGTGAGAGAAAGTTTGTTCACACGCGACTTAAATATTTGGAGATTGCGGAAGGCAGGTTCCATAGTCTTGACACTCTAGGGATGAAGGAACGCAGAAAGCGGGAAGTTCGGGGCCTCTCTAACTGAACTGTAAAATGATGCATAAAAGTTGTACTACGTGTTGCTCTGTTGGGAGCTGCCAGAGAAGGAATTATACTGGCCAACTTCTCTGAGCAGAAGCCGTTAAAATACCTATAGAAGAGCGACAGATCCCCTACAGCTTGACGGTGGGCAAGAAAAGGAAGACTTTCTGTAAGCGTGGGATCATTAATAAGACGAACGGCTCTTCTTTAAATGGAGTCCAGAATGCTAAGTGTTGTAGGGGACGCCATTCCCCAAACATGAGAACAATATTCTAAACAGGGTCTGATTTGGGATACATACAGAGTGTACAGAGTGGAAGAAGAGAAATATTTTTGGCTCGAAAGAGGAATCCAAGCTTTTTTGAAGCTGCCGAGGCTATGGATGTAATGTGTTTGTGCCAGTTGAGGTTATTCTCAAAAGTAACGCTGGCAAGATTAAACGACTCTTTGTTCTGCAGAAGCTGGAAGATTAGAAAGGAACCTGGAAAGCCAAGAGTTAAAGTAAGTAAAGCTAAGTTCCAGTATTATATTTTTTCCGTTTGCTTAAAAACATTTTTTATTCAAAGCAAAACGACGAAATTTGTACGCGTTTCTTTATTTAATTTTAGATCGTTTTCTGCAAATCTTTTCGCTCCGGTTTTTAGATGGAGCTTTAAGATAAATCGACTGAGTAGGCTGAAGCCTAGGGCGGCAAACATTATGGGTGGCAAATTTACGATTAAATTTAAAAAAATGTAATCGTAAATTTTAATGAATGACAAAAAAAAAAGTTCGAAGAAAAATGTTAGTATAGGGTTTTGCCTATAATTAAATAATACAAAGTTTTAAAAAAGACTTATTTGCTTTACCATTTTAATTTATATTTTGTTGTAATATTATGACATTTGTTTGTTTTAAAGAATTACAATTTTCTGTATGATTTACTTTTCTTAAATTTGTTAATTTAATTTTTATAAGAATTACTAGTGTAGTTTACATTCTTTTAATGCTAAATTTTTCGTTCTGATTTCGGGATAAAGTTAAATCCGGCCTGGTTAAATGTCAATAAAATATGCAACATAGCAAATAAAAAAGGGTTATTATTAATTAACAGTTAATATCCATATCAAATAATAAAAAACACAGGAAGCAGCCTTAAGTTTTAGTATTGTTTTTTATATATCAAAAATGGAAATGGCTCTTGTTACCTGATACAAAGTTCAAAGTGTTTTAATATTACTTCCGAGAGGTAATATTGGAACATTACTTTTCACGAGAATAATATAATATATCCTTAGACCAATTTGTTGGGACCTAAATGCATTTTAATTAACTAACTAGAAATATGTTTTTATTGGATGTTTAATGTAGGCATTAAAGAAGACCTTTCCTGTTATGTCTAAAACCATTTGTATTAGATACTTTAATTTTGAGGAGCATTATTTTACTTAAAAAAAAGTAGTGCTGTAACTGATAATTAGTTGCCATATATACTTTTCCTTTTAAAATGAATGAAGTTCCCCAAAAAATACCAGAAAAAATTATTGGGTCCAGCATTAACAGATTTTCTTCAGTTAAATAAAAAAAATCATGTGGACAATATTTTACAAAATCCTTTATAAATAAATTTGTAATTTCTGCATTAAACAAAACTGTTATTTTGACACCTATGATATAAAGGGGGTTTCTGCTGTTTATAGACCCCTGATTGAAAAATATTTAAAAAAGTTTTCATAAACATATGTCCCAAAGTTCTTAACTTTTGAGCTAAAGGGCGGTAAAGTTTAAGAAAAAAAATATTTTTTTTCATATATGTGGATAAACATAGACGCATGAAAGTTGGGATAGATGTTTACATATTATAAGACTTTCTAAAAACAATATTTGTAATCATCTGCTAGCCTGGGAAAGGGTTAAAATCTGCAACACTCAATGTTTTTCTCATTGTATCTTTTGTGGAGTTGAAAATTTGCAATTTAAGAAATAGTTTGTAAAGGCTTTACTTAATCATAAAATTTTTTGATTAGTGCATTTTGTTCGCAAATTGTGTCGTTTTCAAGTAAAAAATTAAATACATGTCAGCAATACAAAGTTTGCAATATAAATAAGCGATATAAAATAATACAATGGAAAAACCATTGAGAGTTGCAAATTCAACCTTTTCCCAGAGTAGCAGATAATTACATATATTGTTGTAAGAAAGCCTTGGCAAACATATACATCTATCCCAGGGCCGTATTTAGGCGGTGCCGAGATGGACGATCGCCAAGGGCGCAGATACCTGGGGCGCAAAATCTGATAAAATGATTTTTTTTTTTAATCAGTTGTCGGTACTGAAGTCATATTATTATTATTTTTCATTTCCAAAATTAATCAAATAAATTACAACTAAACAATTTTATAACACATTTTTAATATAGATACTTAATTTAATTATTTTTAATATATTTAGGCTAAAAAAATGTATGAATTACTAATAAAATAGCATACATTCTCGCTGAGACCTACAGCGAGAATGTATCCCTTTAAATTTTTTAAATATTTAAGCTGCGGATAATTTGGTATTTTAAAAATTGGGGGCAGCACTAGTTCTTTTTTTTTGTTGCATATTTTTTAATTTCTTAAAGTATAAATATTACGTTTTAGTAGGCTTATGCACAGTATTTTTGTAACTGCGATTTTATTGTTGAGAAAATGTATTCTATTAAATAAGGCTGCATAGTTAATTTACATTCCACTTCTTTCAGTCAGATACAAACATTTGTTTTATGTAAATCATGTCTCTTTCAAATAGTAGGCTAATATTTTCATATAAAGAAAATATAGAATTTGACACAAATTTCACCATAAAATTAGTTCTTTTAAAGAAACAAAATTCTCGGTTCAAAAAATTTTAAACCTACAACTTTGCACTTTTATTTTTTTAAATTTTTGGGTAAAAACCCCCGGACTCCCCGTTTTTGTTGGGGGGTAATCTGTACTACCTAAATCATCCGGTGGTGGAGGGGGCAAAGTTAGGAGGCCGGTCCGATAGGGCACGGTCTGCAAATATCTAGATACGGCACTGATCCATCCCAAATATCATGCTCCACATTTATAAAATAAATTTTTTTTCTTGAAGTTCTGTAGTTCAAAAGGAAAGAAAATTTTTCGTAACATTAAAGAAACACCAATGGATTTAGTTTCAAGTAATATTTTAACTTCCATAATTATGCTTTAATATTTTACTAATTATATAACTAAATTTGTGTTTCTCTCTCCCCATTCCATTTATTTTTTGGATTATAATCCTAATAATTATACAATGTTTATAAAAAAATGGAATATAATTATAATAATATGATAAAATTACATGGCTAGCTTATGTATTAAATTATTTTAAATTAAAAACGTATTTGCAATAAAATAATAAACAATGTTGCTGACATTGGTAAAACAATCTAAATAATTATTTTATATTATTTATAATTATACTTTTTAAACAATAATTTATTTTCATTAAAACAAAGTATACATAATAATTTTGGCCCAGTGACATAGTTTTTATAATTCAATAGAGATGAACTTAGTTAATTGTTAATGCAATTTTTTATTTACTGTTAGTTTGTGCCGAGTCGGTGTTTCTTATATGAATGATATGCGATATCAAGCAAATGCATTTTTTCAAGCAGTTCTAATCGTTCGGTAACCAGTTGGTTCGATCTTGCAATTTAGCTTTGCTTATTCTGTAAACGTTTTTTTATAAAGTGGAAGGTACCTTTAACATAATTTGGTGCACAATAGACTTACAATTAACAAAAATAAAAATTCTGATAAAGGACCCGCACATTCCTTATGGGAAGTGGTCCCCGGTGAAAAAGTTTAAAAAATATTTGTAGCTTTTGTCATCCTGAGATAAAGTCTCAATGGGCATAAAACTCCATTATGCGTATTTTGGCTCCTATGAAGCCCTAAAGCTCCACAAATCGAGCATTTCATATGGGAAGTGGCCCCGGTGAAAATGGCTGAATTCGATATATGTTGTAGCTTTTGTCATTTTGAGAAAAAGTATTAATGCACACGAAGCTTCATTTGCCTATTTTGCTCCTACGGAGCTCCAAAGCTCCACCACCATATATACAGGGTGTCCGGAAAAAGGAGGCCAATCCGCCGGTCACATATTATTATAGGGTGGACCAAAATAATGCGACTTTCGTTATGCCATTTTTTAATTGGGCGCTCGGTATTCAATATACAGGGCGTCAAAATGAGAAATATAAAATCGTTTTTTTGAACTAAGTCGAGTGTTTCATAAGATACTAAATTAAAATTTGGTGTGAGAGGGTTTTTTGGAACGAGAAATTGAAATCCGGTCACGGATTTACTATACCTTGCAGAGGGTATATTGCATGTGTTAAGAATACCAAAACTTTTTTGTACCAATGTATAATAAATTTCTAGTAAAAAATTCTAATTATCCAATCTTTTCTTGTAAAAAAAGTATTCTTAGTAAATGTCGGCCTGAGAATCCGTTTATTAGATATCTTTATTTTAAAATATAGATAATTCTTTTTAAACAAATTGGATGACCTCGGGCACCAGTAACATTTTACGTACTGTCAAAGTGAAAAATTTAAACGTTCTGACGCTCTTAACAAGCTTCTCAATTACTCCTAAAATAAATCTACATTTTTTAATTAACATATTTGTATTTGGTGTGTTTTCTTACCTATAAAACCATAATGGCTCATAGACCAAGAAATGTACCCTTTCCCGAAATGGCGGATATGGTTTTGATGTTTGGTAAGTTTTAAATATTATTGTAAACAGTAAATACCTGTTAATTCTCAACTAGGAAAATGTAACCCCAATGCTAGTTTAGCCGCTAGACGCTATGCCCAGACATTCCCAAACCGATTTCATCCCAAAAGAAAATATTTTTTAAATTTGATTAACCGCCTAAGGGAGACTGGAAGTTTCAGCGAAAGACGGAAGGGTAATTGCGGCCGACCTCGTGCGGGTCAACCAGGGCAAGAGGAAGAAATTTTAAGAATTGTCGAAGAATCACCAAACATTAGTACTAGGGTTTTGGCTGAACGGGTGAAAAATATTGGGAAAACCGAGACACATAATATTTTACGGAGTCAACAACTTTACCCATTTCATCTTCAAAAAGTACAGGGTCTTTTACCCGACGATCCCGAGGCAAGACTTGTTTTTTGTAGATGGCTATGTGAAATGAATAACAGAAATGTGGATTTTATAAGAGCGATTCTGTTTACTGACGAAGCCACGAGAAACGGCATAACGCATATCACAAGAAACGGCATAACGCATATCACAAGAAACGGCATAACAAATATCCAGAGAATCCTAGGGTCATAGTTGAGACACATCATCAAGTAAATTTTAAAGTCAATGTGTGAGCAGGTGTTGTGGATAACTTTCTTTTAGGACCTGTCATTTTACCAGGTAATTTGACTGGTGATTCATTTCTTTTGTTTCTACAAGAAATACTGCCCGATTTGCTTGATGATTTGCCTCTAAATTTAAGACAAAATCTTTGGTTTCAACTCGACGGTGCTCCGGCTCATTTTGCTATAAATGTTGGGAACTATTTACATCAAGTATTTCCTAATCGCTGGATTGGTCGGGGTCGAGATGCTCCTGTTCCGTGGCCACCCCGTTCGCCCGACCTTACACCTTTGGATTTTTCATTCTGGGGATGTATGAAAGACTTTGTGTATATGGTTCCGATTTTAAACGAGGATCATTTAAGAGAAAGAATCATTGCAGCTGGAGAGCATTTCAGGTTGAAACCAAATATTTTTCAAAGCCTTAGATTTTCTTTAATAAAGAGGGCGCGTATGTGTTTACAAATGAATGGAGGTCACGTAGAACAAATAATTTAGGGTCATTATTCTATGATTTTTATTATAAAAAGTAATTTAGAATTAATTTAGAAAATATAATTTACGTTTATTTTGTTAACTTGTTAAAATGTATCTAGATTTTAAAATTAAGATATCGAATAAACGGATTCTCAGGCCGACATTTACTAAAAATACTTTTTTTACAAGGAAAGATTGGATAATTAGAATTTTTTACTAGAACTTTATTATACAGGGGTACAAAAAGTTTTGGTATTTTTAACACATGCAATATACCGCAGGTGGCGCCCTCTGTAAGGTATAGCGAATCCGTGAACGGATTTCAATTTCTCGTTCCAAAAAACCCCCTCACACCAAATTTTAATTTAATATATTATGAAACACTCGACTTACTTAAAAAAAAACGATTTTATATTTCTCATTTTGACGCCCTGTATATTGAATACCGAGCGCCCAATTAAAAAATGGCATAACGAAAGTCGCATTATTTTGGTCGAGAATTTGCATAAAATTGATAGACGCGGTTTGGCGGTTTTAAAGGCGGCGACTGACTTGTAGCCGAACGTTGTAATGTAATGCTCGCTACGAGCATTACATTACAACGCAATCCGTTCAGTTCATCACCACATCGTAGCGAATATTCGCGTTTAAATGCTTGGTTTATGAGTGATCCACCATTCGTCTTCACAGTGTCGACGAAAATGTCAGACATGGAGGTCGCGGTTACATTTCTGCTAGTACGCTATTGTTATTTAAAGACGAAAAAAAGAAAAAAACGCGTTTGGGTAACGAATTTGTACAAAAGCAGACAACAAAACGGTGGACAGACTTATTACTTCCACATCACTGTTTTAACATCCGTATACAAAAAAAAAAAAAAAACAGACAAGACATATTACTTGATTTTTCCTTCTTTTTTTTCTACCACCCCAATTTTTTATTAAAATGACATATAAATAAAAAATTAAAATTTGTATATCAAAAAATCCCTAAAACGACATATTACTAGATTTTTTTACAATTTTGAACCACTACCACCTCTTCTTTTACCCTCCCCTCCTCCCCCCCCCGTTCCCCACCAGTTTTTGTTTAAATGTTATATACATAGTAAAATTAAATTTTGCATATTAAAAAACCCTTAGTGCTGTGTGCTGGGTGTCGGACTAGGATTTTCTGGCCTATTTTTTTCGGCTGAACACGAATCTGAAGTCAAAATTGGAGGTCAAATAAGAAAAAATCGAGAAAACCCCAAAAAAAACCGACACGGTACATTTACTGGCAGAAACCTGCTACCACGAAATGTTTGGACTACGACTATATATTATACTACAGGAGATTTAAAAAATGTCATAAAACAAAACAGAGAGCATTTTAAATTGTCTATAAAAAGTTATATAAACATTTTGATAGGATAAACAATAAAGGATATATAAATAAAAATGTAATTTTGACAAAAAAATTAGTCCAAAATAGAAAAAAAATGAATAATGTGATATTTGGGTTTTTTTTTTAATAATAAAGTCATTTATTTTATTCATTTAAATCCCAAATTACTTGAAATTTGCTGGAACAATTTGAAAATAACAAAATAATAATTTTCAATATTTTTCCGGAGGTATACCTTGAAAAATCCTAAAATTCGGTTTTTTGATTATAACTCTAAAAATATTGCATTTAGACAAAAAGGTAATATAACTTAAATTAGAGGTTTTTAAAAATACATTGTTTATAACATACAAAGTTTCCCGTATCTTTTATAGTTTTTAGGATATTGACGTTTTATATTAAAAAAAAAACGTTAATATTTGAAATTACGCTTTTCCTCGATAATTTGCTGTTTGACCCGTCAGATTCGTGTTCAACGGAAAAAAATACTTCAGAAAATCTTAATCCGACACCCAGCACAGACCACTTTTTTTGTTGGCCTGTGAATCTCTCGCGACTGACTATCATATCTGCTCTAGGACTAAACCCTAGTACTATCTCGATAGTAGCCAAAACAAAAATGGACCAAAACCTACTTTTAAAGAAGTTTAAGCATTAGGGTTGTGAATTGAAAGCATTTTAAAAATTACTTTGCAGACTTCTTTTTACGGATTCTCTCGTTTGCAGTGGGCAAGAATATTTTAATAGTGGCATTTGGCAGAGTAAAAATAAGGACTTTTTGTAGATAAGTCCCATTTAGACCTGATAAGTGATGGTCACCGTAAAGGAAAATGGGACACCTATATATATTCAATAGGGGTTGTTACTTCTCGCCCTAAAGAGACGGAAAATATTTATGAGATTTAATGTTTAACAGAAGAACCATACATTTTTTAAGTAGTTGGGCATATTTTAAAGTAACATGTTAAGGCCGGTCTCTTTATGTAGATTTCACAGCCATGACACGTATCTTGTCAGTTTTCGTTTTCTCTTACCAAGACTTTCGAAATTAGGCTTAAAAATACCACATGTATTCAGATGTTTCTTTGTCCTGCTGACAGAACCGAACGAACAGTTTGACTTCTACCAGTCTCTATTTCATGGTAGCTATAATTTATTTACTCTGAGGTATACTTTGGCGAAAACTATTTAATGCCTGCCGTGGCTCTTGTATTTGTAATCACCAGCTACGAGATTCTTGGTCGATTTGGTTTCTTACAGTTAGTTTAAAAAAAAACTACCAAAAATCCTGTAGAACAGTTACGATTTTACCATTTCCTTGTTTGAGTATTCTTTGGCTTATATTTCCCTAGTAGCGTTTCATGGTCTGGGGCTCATGCCCACAGTTAGCTCGTTATTCAGTTTAATTTTGTCTGAGGCAGATATGCAGCCTTTAACCAGTCTAGAGTTAAGTTTATAAAAGCTGATTGCCTTTATGGTACTTGACTCCCATTGGACAGGTATAAGATTACGTATATAGTTTAATTTTCTACTTAAATAATTCACCAAGCAATGTGTGGGAACTTATTATTGCTGTTACAGAGGGATCGAAAATATATCTAGCACGATATATTTAATACTTTGATTACTGACATACGTAATAACTTTATTGAGAAGCTTAAATGCTAAGTATTAATTTTATGTTGTTTTTTTTTATTTTTTATTTTAATTACTTTAAGATTTTTTTTATTTTTTAACTTTTGCATTTTAATTCTGTTTCGTTATTTGTACATAATAATTAATTTTTATTTAAAGTCTAATTCTTTTAATAAAGTGGAAGCTTTTGATAAACATGTAACATTGCGCTTTTGGAGCTTTTTCATGAAGTTATCCTGCTCCATAAGTTAATATAAACCTTTAATCAGTCCATCTATAAAAACTAAAGAAAAATTTCATTATGAAGCTCAACAGAAATATGAACGTTATTTTTATACTTACTTCAAATGTAAGAGTAGCTTTTCCGGGAATAACATTTCCAGCTCCTCTATCACCATATCCGAGATGTGGAGGAATGGTAAGTTTCCGTTTTTCACCGACGCACATGTCGGTAAGACCCTGATCCCATCCTTTAATAACTTGTCCTGACCCGATTTGGAAGGTAAAAGGCTGGTCACGATCCAAACTGCAAATAAAAAGAACAACATAGAACTCAAGCAATAAACCTTATCTAAAACAGTAATTTGCATTAAAAACTTGTATAAAATAAGCTTACTTAAAAATAAAAAATATGACTAAGACAACTGTCTGTTAACTTAAAATGCAAATACCATATGGGTAGGTATGATATTAAGTAACGGAAAAATATCCTAATGTTTTAATACAATGGGAATTACCTTTTTTAAAGTTATTTCTGTATTATCTACCATAACTTTTTACCCGAATGCGTTTTATACATAATATATATTATATATAATATATATATTATATATATATATATATATATATATATATATATATATATATATATATATATATATATATATATATATATATATATATATATATATATATATATATATATATATATATATATATATATAAAATATATATATATATATATATATATATATATATATATATATATATATATATATATATATATATATATATATATATATATATATATATATAATATATATATATATATATATATATATATATATATATATATATATATATATATATATATATATATATATAATATACCGGGTGTTTCTCAAACGTGGTTCCCCCCTATAACTTTTTTATTTTTTAAGGTGGGAAAATGAAATTTGGCTTATCAATATGTGACCTAAAAATGCATTGAATGACGTGTTCAATTGTTTCTGATGATTTCCGGTTTCACCGGAAATGACCCCAACTTTTGAATTTTAAATGGAACACCCTGTTTTTTTTACCTATTCGATAGAAAATGACATCCTAAATACAATGACACCCCTTATGTCAACTTTTGACATTTTCCTTTAAAAATATTAAATTTTTTAAAATTCAATCTAGAGTGCCATGACGTCGTTAAAACAACCAATTTTGAGTCAAGGAGGCGTGAAAAAATAGTTTTAATTATCTGACGTATTTTATGTCTTTTTCAGAAAGATAAAAAAATTTCAAAATTTGATTTCTAGACATAACTCATGTTTTTTAAATGGAACGATGGTGGTTCGTTGGCATATTCGAAAAGTGATTTTTTTGTGAATAATTTAATACCCCACACTTGATATTGGGAGTTAAATCAACACTAAAAAGGCTAAAAAATAGGCATGGTAGTTGTTGCTTATGCGAATAATAATTATTATATTATTATTATTGATTATTATATTCATAGGTATTTGAATCAAAATGCCTTATTAATAAACACAGCAATAACTCTAAATCACTAACTCGCATTTAATTATTAAACTATGTAACATCATTGTTTACCATTAACGTGTTTGTTTATTTTCAAGCCTACCTGACAAAATTGCCGAAATGCATATGTTTTTTATTCGAACGCCACGGCCCGGATGTTTTAATAATTTTATAAGCAACAATTACTTTTTCTATTTTTTGTTTTTTTTTAGAGTTGATTTAACTTAAAGTATTAAGTGTGGGGTATCAAATTATTCACAAGAAAATACTCTTTTTAAATATGCCAACGAAGCCATTTGAAAAAATTAGTTATGTCTAGAAATAAAATTTTGGAATTTTTTACCTTTCTGGAAAAGACATAAAATACGTCAGATAATTAAAACTATTTTTTCACGCCTCCTTGACTCAAAATTGGTTGTTTTAACGACGTCATGGCACTCTGAATTTTAAAAATTAAATATTTTTAAAGGAAAATGTCAAAAGTTGACATATAGGGTGTCATTGTATTTAGGATGTCATTTTCTATCGAATAGGTAAAAAAATACAGGGTGTTCCATTTAAAATTCAAAAGTTGAGGTCATTCGGTGAAACCGGAAATCGTCAGAAACAATTAAACACGTCATTCAATGCATTTTTAGGTCACATATCGACAAGCCAAATTAAATTTTCCCATCTTAAAAAATAAAAAAGTTATAGGGGGGAACACCTTTGAGAAACACCAGGTATATATACAGTAAAACCTGGATAAGTGAGAAACCTCTATTATTAAGAATGACAATGAGGTCCCGGCACTTTTTATCGAATAACGTCTGTTAATGGGACTTCTCAAACCTGGTTAAATGAGATTTGATTTCTAGGATTTTTTCTATGTTAACCTCTATAAATGGGACTCTGTAGCTCAATCCCTCTTTAAGTAAAATATTTTATCACTTTTGCGCAGTATATTTAATAAATTTTTATTATGTAAGTGATAAACCATTATTTTTATAAACATTTTCACCTCTATACTTAAAATAACGATATATTTCGACCTCTATAAGCAGGGGCCTCTATAAATAAGACACCAAATATTTTAAACCTGTCTAATTGGAAAACTAGATAAATGAAAACCCCTTTAAATGGTACAAAATCCTTGGTGCCTTAAAATCCCAAATAACCAGGTTTCACTGTATATATGCCTTGCAGCATTTGTTGGTTACATTTTTATCGACTTCTTAAACGTTAGGCTAAATTTTTAATTTTTTCTTTATTTTACTAAGGTAGCTTTTGATGATTAGTTTCTATTAATTTATTACAAATACCATGTTAATTTATTTGCCTTGCGTAAAACAAAGAATTTTAAACTGATTTTATTTAGATAATTTTGAAAACCACTAATAAAAATCCCAACAAACTTCAAAAAACAAACAGTTAAATGAATAGTTCGGGAGACACTTTAAATTTAGTACTTATTTCTTTTTCAACATTTGTACTGGTTATCTTAGTAAAAATGGTAATGTAAACGAAAACACGTTTTATGCAAGAAATATTTCTGTAAAATGCATATAAGGTAACTTAAACCTCTAAAAGTTTGCTTCAATTTCCGCAAAAGTTTGCTAAGCTTCTGGGGCATAAAATATATTTCGATATTTTAAAGAATATCACTAGTTAATGGGGATGTTACTCTGTTAAATACAAACTCTTTTCTTTTTAAAAATACGTTTAAGATATTATTTATTTTAATAAAATAATCCATTTTTGGTCATTTAAAGGGGTTAATTTACAAATAGCTATATTTATATCAAAATAAAGTAGCAAACAAGGCTTAAATTAATATTTAAGTTTAAAACAGAACCTCACAGTTTTTTAAATGTTTGATTAATGACTTATTAATAAGGTTGTATGTCCTCTAACAGTTTTATTATTATTTTTTTACGTTAAAATAGTTACGTTTTTTTTTTTGTAAAGTTTTAAAAGGTATTCTCTAAGTTTTGCAACTCTATGGGTCTATACTCCGGAATCTGGATCAAAGTGATTTTATCTGGCGAGAAGTCCAAACAATATTTTTTAATTCCCATAAAATAGATTGTTGAATCAACTTGATGTTTTCTAAAATAAGTCTATATATTTAATGATTTTTACTCTTCAATTCCTATACTTATTTTAAATTTTAATAAATTTTATTTTAATCGTACGTCTGTTGTAAAGCAGTTTTTAATAAACTGATTAAAGAAAATAAAATTGCTTTTTAATGTTTCAAATTTAACCAGAGTATTACTACACAATCGTTTGGCGTTGCTAGAGCTCTTTCAGGATTACATAAAATACTTAAACCGAAAAGGTCAAAAACAGGACCATTAAACAAATTTTTCCACCTTAACTTCTATCCTATAAATTTGTTCCGGTTTTTTTAGAACTAAACTGGTGGTAATATATCTATTTATCATAGGCATTTCTTTAAAGTTAAGCTGCATATTAAATTTTTTAAATTTTTAATTGTTTATATGGAATAAGTTTTTTAACTTAATTTTTCTTATAAAGTATTTTAACAATAATTAAATCTATAAATGATGTTGCTTTACACAAAAAGTGAAATTACACCATCAATATTCATATTAATTAACCGAAGAAAAGTTAATACATTTTTTAGATAGCAGCTTAAAAGTTCTAGTATTCCCTTTTTCAACAAATAAACTAAAATGACACTTATCACCTTATACAAAAATCCAAAGTAGGATTAGTTTTGCTTGTTTCGAGACCACGTGACATGAAAAGCTACTCGCTTGGAACTTAGCCTTTCAATATGGTTGGCGTGGTTGCCACGTTGTTCTGCTACAATATTTGTTAGCATGCCCATATTAATTAAAGTTGGTAAAAACCAAGAAACTTCAACAATTATTTATAAATTATCTACAACATGCCTTTAAGTTCTATTAATAACGTAAGACGAGAATTTCATTGAAATCATAAACGAAAACTTTTTTTTTCTTTTAATAAAAGATACTAACAATTTAAAAAACTAGAAAAATAAATGCCAAAAAGAACTGGAAAACGCAACAGGGTAACTTTCCTGTGGGTACCAGGACATTCGGGAATAGAAGGCAAAGAAAAAGCGGATGAGCTAGCGAGACATGGATCATCCACACCATATTTTGGACCCAAAACCTGCTCTGGCGTAACCAAAACCACAGCACGAGGGCAAACCAGAGAATAAATCCGAAACAAACACAAGGAATACTGGGAAAACCTCAGTAGAATAAGACATGGAAAAAGCTTCATAAGGGGCCCATCCAAAAGAACGAAAGAACTACTCAGACAAAGTAGGAAAAGACTTCGCATAACAATAAGGTTGCTAACAGGGCACGATAACCTAAGAGGACACCTACACAAGATAGGCTCATACAATGGGGACCCAAGTTGCAGAATGTGCGACGAGGGGGAAGAAACAGCCTACCATATACTGTGCGAATGTGAAGCGTTGAATCACAAAAGACAGGCATTATTTGGGAAACCGAAAATGAGCCCACAGGAATATATTAACCAACCAGTCTCGGGGTTATACAGACTAGTAGAAGGAACAAGACTAATGGGAGGATTAGTATAATAGATAATGGGAGATTAGGCACAAAAAGCCCAAGAGGTTGCGCTGCCTCCGGTAGTGAATTAAGACGGCTCCCAGGAAGGAAGAAGAAGAAGAAGAAGAAAAAGAAGACCACGTGACATGAAAAACTACTCGCTTGGAACTTAGCCTTTTAATATGGTTGGCGTGGTTGCCACCTGGTTCTGCTACATTATTTGTTAACATGCCCACACTAATTAAAATTGGTAAGAACCGAGTAAACTTCAACAATTATTTATAAATTATCTACAACATGTCTTTAAGTTCTATTATAAACGTAAGATGAGAATTTCAATACAAACACAAACGTACCTTTTTTTTTTTTAAAAAAAGGTATTAACAATTAAAAACTAGAAAAATCAGGGTGATTCCATTATTTTTAATCTTTATTACAGTTTACGAAGGCTGGTGCAAAGCCCAAGTTAGTTTTTAGAAGCTTAAACCATTTTTTTCAATGTTATTACCACCTAGACACTGGGGTAATGCCATCATGGACGTTACATAAGTAAGTACTACCTCTAAACTACTCCCATTACCATCTGGGTAATGTCATCCAAATGGGACCTACAGTTTAACGTTAATTCTGAATCACGGCCAATAGCACATATTGTTCACTGGCGGTCACCCCTCTAGTTACTGACCGTGGCCAGCGTTGTTTAACTGCACTGATCTTACGGAAAGCCGCATTTAACGCGGCAAGGTTCTTACACTTAATCCAATATAAATTGTCCTTGCCTTTGTGACAGACAAATGGAAACAATAAAAGTACTAATTTATTTAAAAAACAGATAATCATCAGTTTTTTTTATAGTATAAGTTCTAATGTTATATTTATTCGAAAAAAAATTCTTTCTCTAATCATTTAAAATTGCTCACCAGTGCATTTCATTTAAAAAAAGTTTTTAAATTTCAAAGAAAATTTCCTTATGGAGTCTTACGGGAGCAAGTACCAAAAAAGTTCTTAATATTTAAGTGTGTCGCCAGTGCGTAACGACTACATAGGGAATATAAGTTGAATAAGTTGAACAAAAGTTACAGGCGTAAAATAGAAACAGGGCTGGATTTTGGCAAAGTGGATAAGTTTTATTTTTTGAATTTTTATTAACTTATTTATAGCACTGGATTAAACTATTTAACTACAGTTTTTCCTAAATTATTAGGGTAATCATTCGGTCCTCTGCTTTAGCCTATTGACCTATTTAAAGATCAAAATTGTAAAATTTAATTTACTGAAGACTTTAATTTTATGTAATGTTTTTTTCAAATATTTATTTTTTAAAATTAGGACCTCACAGAATATACTACCTGGCTAGAATATCTGTGCAAACACCATATATGGACCCTCAAAGTGCCTGAAGAATGTGAAGTGTACTAGGGAAATACTATAAGTTTGCATCTGAAGTGAGTTAAAGTCTAATAAATAATGGGTCGAACCCGTTTCGACGAGCTGGTACGCTGCCACTACACCAGCTCGTCACTTTGGTGGGGGTCACTCCCTTTAAATGGCCAAAATATAGTCTTGGTAAATAAGCTTTTAATCTAGAGGGTAATGATGTAAATAATAAATTTGGTAATTTATTTGTTACTAGTTTAGAGTTTAAATGGCATATTATATCTAAATAAATTTAAAATTGGTAAACAAAGAAATAAACTCACTTATGTATCATATAAGTAAATTTCAAATATGGCTAAGACGATTAAAGCAATATAAAAAGAAATCAGTTTTTGGCAAAGTAACATTAAAAAAGAACTGATAACTACATACCACACTCCCAGAAAATATCTGCATATCCTGTGCATTTTAAGATAATGCCCAATTAGATAAAGAGAAATATTTCCTTAGAACATTTACAACACCCGAACCCCCAAATTCTAAACCGTTATTTTTCAAATTTTATAATAAAGCAAGATTTATAAACTTTTTACAAGGCTACTACTTTTAAAGGAAAAACTGGAGTATTATTAAACAATTTGCTGTTAACTCCGCTATTGTAAATTTTTGTTTTCCAACCGTTGCCTTTGTACCCTATATAATCTCGAAAATACTTATTTAGACTAACGGAAGAGGCGGATTCTTTTACCTTCCATTACCAAAATCCTGTCACTAAGCTCAATGGCGTACCAGCAATCGTCTAAAAAAATGTGCCTATGAATCTACACCTATGCTCACTCTCCTCTTTTCGATTTCCTATAATAGAAGCAAAAAATTGCACTTGTATAACCTGTATTTAAAAAATATATTTCAAGACACACCCAATTAAACATATCTTTTTTCTCTTGGTTATGGAAAATTCAAATCAAAATTTAGGATATTCGGAAAAACACAAATTTATTTTTGACCGACATCGACAGTACGTATTCCGTTATAAAATATTCGCAATAGATCCTCTTTTATTATAATAAGTTAACTAAAATAATTCTTTTGATTTTATTTGCATGCTGTAAATTTTAACAAACTTCCTATTTACGGTCTTCCACCAAAGTCTGGTGCTTGGATCTTCAGTTTTCTTTCTAACTGATAAATATTCGTTACGGCAGACGATTCCTTTTCAAGCATCCCAAGGATCTGCATTGTATCTTTTTCCTCCTTACATTGATATTTTTTTTTACAAATGATTTCATTTAGAGTTTTGCTGATCCCTCTCTTTAACTAGTCACTTTTTTAGGCATAATGTGAAAAACAAGTAAAGGAAACAAAAGTTCTTTTACATTTTTCTAATATTATACATATGAGCGACCAAGTTCAGCAGAACAAAGAATCATTAATTATTGTGAGCGTTACTTTTAATTATAACTATTAATATCATATATAAACACATTATATTTATATTCAAACACTCCAAGAAGGTTGGATTTTTTTCTGTGTCAGAAAGTATTTCCGTTCTTCCAACCTGTATACTTTGTATTTGTCCAAATTAGGCTTTACCTGAAATACTTTTTGTTGTCTAGGCAACAGCTTCATTAAGAAGACCATCTGCCTTATTTTTGATCGAACTGCTACAATATATACAATAATTTATTACCATGTACAAGTACTTTTTAATCGGGAAACATGGAAAGTCACTTGCGTCCCGTTACAGTCCAATTAAAGAAGCATTAAACTTCACACTTTGTTATTTTCTAGAGTAAAAAAAATAACCTTCTACTGGCTCAAGTAACATATTTTTAAAAAATCAATTTTCCAAAGTCCGCTTCTGGAAAAACGTGCCATGAAATAGGCAAACGAAACATAGAACAGCAGACAGGACAAAAGGCAGTGAAATATTCAAAAGGCCATGCATATCAAAAAGTGGCCTGGCAAACGGCAATGCATGCCGCATTTGCACGTAGCACTATGCGGAGTTATTGTGTTAGTTGGCCGAAACAGAAACTTCCAAGAGTTTATTCCCAGCAAAACTTTACCAGTTACGAAGTTGAAAGGATATAGACGCGCCCAGGGATTATTATGCATAGCTCGCACCTAAGTATATTAAGTTTATATGGATATTTTCTTTTAAATTACAAGTTATCAAAAATTAAGTAATTACCCTGCAATGATGAAGTATCGGGTCAAATAAGTAAGAAAATAGGTGGAAAAATAATTTTTTCTAATAAACATTATGACCTTTTATTAAAAATTTTATATGATCATCAATATCATGAGAACAACATGACTGATATGTCAATAATACAATAAAATGTAGCATATGTTGAAAAATGGCATCCGTTTAGATTATAACATTAATTTGTAACTAAGTTTAATAATAAAATCAAATACTTTTTTCCTATATTTTAGTTCAAGTCTTTTAAAATATATTTTTTGAAACATTTTAATTATACCACTACTATGTCTTTCATTATATTTAGTATCCCCGCTGTGTTCGCACGTCGTTGTTGTGGTTGGACCCAGTCGGATCTTTTGGAACATGCGCTAGAGTTGCTGGTTATCTTTTGTTGCTAGCGTATGGAACGGAATCCGAAGCTAAGACGAACACAAGGCTTAACTCAAGGTGTTAGCATACCGTGCTGTCTAATAAAACTACGACATTTCGTCTATATAAATATTTTTGTAGCTCTTTTAGTTTTTAAATATTAACGATTTAAATTTAAAATAAAAACGCAAATATCTCAAAAACTAAATAGGTTACAAAAAATGTATAAAACAAAAAATATGCCTTATAGTAAGCTTTATAAAAAAGGTTATAAACACATTTTCAATGAAATAAGTAATAAAGAAGATATAAGCAAAAAAGTGATTTTGGCCATTAAAATTTTCGCTAATACCAATACTTTTTGGTACAAGTATAAGGACGCTTAACATTTCTCTATGCTACTATAATATGTGTAGCTCATTGTTTAAATATTTTTATTATGATTTGAATAAAAATATTCATAATTTATAAAGACAGTTACTCGTTTAAAATTACCTTGAGAAAATTTTAATCTTATTTTTAACATCAAAATTTTTTTATAGTTTATTTAGCAATAAACTTTTAAAACCTTCCTCTTATTAAGCTTTCTACTTCTTCTAAGCTTCAAGGCATTTTTATTTAAATTATTGTATTTACCTATTTATTAACTAGTTTAAAATATAATCAAATTTAAAGTTTAAACATCAATTCAACTAAAAACTATAAAAAAATTACGTAATGTGTTTTATTAACCATTTAATTTTCATTATATATTTTTTTCCTTAAATTAATAGCTTTTGACTTATATTAAAAACACTGTTTTTTTCACGTTTTTTTTTAAAGGTAAAAAAATACAATTTAAACCCGATGAGCTAAGGCAGCAGTGCGGCTTTGAATTAACTATAAATTCATAGTTATATAAAAACAATGTTTCATGCTTATCTCTTGTAGGCTTGGTTTTTTGCGGTGGCTTCCCGGACTATAAACAGGTGTCCTTAACGGTGCCTCTGAGATACAGGGCGACCTCTTAGAATATCTAGTCTTACTGTGGTAATGCGGGGCTCTGCAGGAGACAGGGACACCAGAACATATATTGTACTCGTGATCGGTAGCGACACGAGTAAGAGGAGATGTAAGAACTCTCTCTCCCAATTTGATATTGAATTCATTAGAAGTCTGATCCTATTGGGAGGAATATAAAAAGATGTAAGCCACAATAGACCGAGCGGTTGCGGTGGAGGGCGCAAAAAGTCCACTCATTTTAAACCTAAACCTAAACCTATATTTACTATTAACCAAATCAACTTTAAATTAAATTAAGTTAAGTTTAGCGATTCATAAACTGGACCTTTCGTTGCCGTCACTGTTACGGTGCTGTTGCTGCTGCTGTTTGAAGTTGTTCAATTTATAAACTTGATATTGGCGCACCTAAACATTAATTTAAAGTTTAATTTTCCCTAGTAGTCCTCATCATCAATCATTTTCAATTTTGTTGACTTTGATGTACTATTTGGTTTATGTTTGTTAAACATTAGAAAAAATCAACCGCGGATGATGTGATCTAAGAAAGCGAACTTATTGGTCACTCACGAACGTCAGAGCATGACCAACGTAAAAAAAACCTGACCAAGTTGAACGAGACGGAAACATTAACTAAACAGGCGTCGTTCATAAATTGTTTTATTAAATTCTATAAGGTTAACTCACCAACATCACGTTTTCATTGACCCTAACTTGTTTTCTGATAAATTTTGACACATTAGAAACATGTTTTTGACGTTTTTACATGACTACAATTTAACAGAATAAAAATATTTTTTGGGTATATTTACCCAACAAAGTTGTGTTCCAAACACGATAGGATGAAGTCTTAAGCTTTTAAAATATATGATTGCAATCTGATAAGCTATACAAAATTTTGGAATGCATCTTTTCCTTAGTCTGGGAGGAATCGGCGCATGAGTACCGAAAACTCTTCAACCTATTTAAATTGCCCTACTGATGATATAAATGCCTGTTGCCAGAGGGCCACCTGGTGCCATATTGTTTAAACAATTGCAAGAAATTGTTATTTCCCCACCGGACAATTTTTTTATATTCTTTATTGAAATACAAATAAAAAAGTCCAATGACTTTCTACATAAAGTTAATATTTTTGGAGATATGAATTTTTAAAAATTTAAAAAATCTCAAATTTGGGTACTTTTGACCCATAAAAAATATATTAAAAAAAAAAATAAAAAATATATTTTTTTATTCTTTATACAGTAGTTAATAATATCCTTGATTGAGATTGGAATTTTTTTATTTTTATATCTATTTTTTGATTGTTTATTAAACGCGCACATAAGTATGCGTCCCTTAACTTTAAGTATCGCCGTCTCCTGACTCATACGCTGCATCGGCCTTCCTGTGTCCTGAATCATTATTTATCCTTTATCTTAAAAACAATTAACTTTATCAAAATTGTTAAAGAAAGCAATGTTATTACTAATTAAATTATCTATAATTTTTTAAAGTTTTTATTCTGAAATCAATTTTACAAAAGTGATCAAAGCTTGTAAGTGCCTTTAATAAACAAATAAAAAACAGATATAAACAATAAAAAACTTTTAAACCTTAATTTATTATTAATAAATGTATAAAAAATTAAAAAAAAACATTTTTTATATTTTATTCTTTTTTTTATATATTTTTCATGGGTCAAAAGTACCCAAATTTGAGATTTTTGACCTTTAATTAAAAATTCGTATCTCCAAAAATATTAACTTTATCGCAAAAGGTCATAGGAGCTTTTTTATTTGTATTTCAATAAAAAATATTTAAAGAATTGTCCGGTTGGGAAATAACAATTGTGGCTCCCTGGCAACATGCATTTATATCATCAGTAGGGCAATCTAAAGAGGATCGTATAAAAAAATGAGGTCGAATCGTTTTCGGTGTTTATGCGCCGATTCGTCCTAGACTTCTTCTTCTAAAAATAATAACTCGCGTCTAGAGAGACCCCGTGATCGCGAGCTTCTTTTATTATGCAGGGACTCGGCTAAAAAATTACATTTTAATGTAATAATTTAGGGTCTTTTTTAATACGTCCCCGCATTTTTACGTCTAAAATATAATTGGGGAAAATAAAAACTCGCTTTGCTAACCACAACTAACCATGACCGACTACAACTTAGGGCTTTTGAATTTGTCTAAATTATCCCTACATAGAACTTAACAAAATTTTAACAACGTATTAGAAAAAACCCGGGGAATATATAATGAGGAAGTTGTACACTGTTTTCCCGTATAATTGCGCACCCCTTTAAAATCTTTATTTTTATAGATAGAAAAAAATAGTTCATATGAAAGTTGCAGGATTTTTCATGAAGATTTTCATGGGTAAGATAGAAAAACAAATGATATCGAAAATTAAAATCATATAACCGTTATTTTAAATACCCCTGTATATGATTGAAAATCAAATGCTAATCTTCCTCTTTTCAAATATATATAACTTATCTATGTTCGGATAAAGAGTTGCAAGTTATTTGAATTTAAAATCTGTTCTTATAAGCCATACTTAGCCATGGATACAACCCAAAGTTTGGCAAAGTTAAGTCGCGTTAGCCATGGTTCGTCTTGAAACCAAACAAAAATTGACTTCTGTCAAATACTTTTATATTTTGGGTTGTATCCATGGCTAACTATGGCTTATAAGAACCGATATTAAATTCAAATAACTTAACTTATCCGCATAATAAGTTATCATATATATATATATATATATATATATATATATATATATATATATATATATATATATATATATATATATATATATATATATATATATATATATATATATATATATATATATATATATATATTTGAAAAGAGGAAGATTAGCAAAATTTGAATTTTCAATCATATACAGGTGTTCCATTTAAATAAGAATTATAGTGATTTGTTAATTTTCCGATCATCATTGTTTTTCTATCTTACATCTTACACCATGAAATTTCATGAAAAACCTAACATATAAATATTTTTTATTATAAAATAAAGTTTAAGGCTTAGGGAAACCTTATATTTTTTTTTATTGAAAACCTATTTAAAATTCAGTATATGCCCTTAAAAGATGATATGTGCTTGTAATATATTTTAAAACTAAGCGGTTATTAAATAATTAATTATTTAAATTTTAAATATTACAAGGTCAACGAAAACGCTCTCTGATTGGTCAAGCCACGTGTGACGTCAAGATCCGATAAACAAAGTGTCGGCCCACGCTTGGCCCAAGCGCTGCTATTTAATCATTGGTTATTTCGTCAGTGTTTACATCGGGTTGTGGCCAATTTAGTGTACCTAAAGACGAGTTTTTAATTATATATTAATATTAAACCTGATTTAGTGTGTGACGATAGCCGGTTTAAAGTTTAAACGAGAGAACATGGATGTAACAGAGGATTTAAGAGGCCCGGAACATAAATACTATAAATGTTGTGTAGTGCCATTATGTAGTTCCACAACAAAAACCGGCCCCAACAAATTATTTTTTAACGTTCCAAAAGATGAAAAAAAAATACGAAAGAAATGGTGTATAGCGATGAAAAGGGATTTGAAGAAAAGTCCAGTTAGTGTAAAATCTACTTAACATATCTGCGAAGATCATTTTAATGTAAGAACCTAATATTTAACTTGCCTCAAAAACAGACAACATTTCTCAAATATTAAATATCATTTTCTCGGTTTTTTATTTAATAATTAGACATACAAAGTGGAAAAAAACTATTTTAATAAGATCCCTTCGGTAAGACAGATAAGGTATTATTTTACAAAATCTATTATTTAGGTTTTGAGGTTATCTTTTTACCAAAGTTTTTTCTTTTACTTTATAAAACAGCACTGCACTACGTATAGTATTATTACTTTAAAATAATGTTTAATTTTGTATACATACCTTGTAGCTTATACTCCTTTTAACTTAGCTCCCATAAAATTTGGGTTATTTCCCAAAAATGTAAACATTGATAATGCATCAATTTTTGGCAAGTTATCAGATTGCCCTTGTACAAATCCAGCTTCAGTAGAAGTCATAATAAATGAAGTCTAGTTTTTAAAACAATTATAACAGAACAATATTTTCTTAGCACAACGAAAGCAAATAAAAACGCACTTAAGAAACACGCCCAACTAACAAAATCATAAAACAAAATCACCTTAATGCAGCTTAAATGACAAGCAAAACAGAGAGTGTGACAGAGAGTCGTTTTGACCGATACCGGATCGTGACGTCACATCAAGCTATCCTTGTTTGCAAGCTGCGTTTTGGCGCGGAGAAAATTATTTTGAATTTCAACATTTTTTTATAGAACAACAGTAAGTTGAAAATTAGAAAAATAT
Organism: Listronotus oregonensis; assembly: GCA_019359885.1. NCBI lineage: Eukaryota > Metazoa > Arthropoda > Insecta > Coleoptera > Curculionidae > Listronotus > Listronotus oregonensis. The sequence continues at coordinate 344,160 of JAHBCN010000304.1, forward strand.
ATGGCAATTGATACTTTATAGTTTTAGAAACTTTATAAGTAAAAAAAAAAAAAATGTGCAACCTCCTCATTACACTTTTAAAACAAATTACAACTTCTACCATATCAAAAATTATAAAAATTTTGTTAATAACTTCTATGTAGGGATAATTTAGACAAATTTAAAAGCCCTCAGTTCTAGTCGGTCATGGTTAGTTCTGGTTAGCAAAGCGGCTTTTTATTTTCCCCAATTATATATCAGAAGTAAAAATGCGGAGACGTATTAGAAAATACCCATGATTTGCTTGCTTTACATTAAATGCATTATTTAGAAAAACCCTACTTTTTAAATAACGCGCCGAGTCTCTGTATAATAAAGCATGTTTCATGTGTCAACACTGTCAAGAAGCTTGTGATTACGGTGTATCTCTAGACGCAAGTAAAATAATAGCCTTAGAGTATGCATATGATTTGACGTGGTGCAAATAAGGTTTGGGCTTGCGCGAGCTGCTAAACAGCAATTAAGTGTTAAAGTCATTGCTGTTCAAATTTTTTTAATATATAATCCTAAAGCAGTTCACTCGTAAAACGGCTTTTCTTGAAAATTAAATGAAATTAAAGTATCCATATATATAATTTGCTATATATATATATATATATATATATATATATATATATATATATATATATATATATATATATATATATATATATATATATATAATATATATTTATATTAGGTAGTATATTAATTTGTCTGTCCACGTGATTCTGAAGTTATGGCTTAAGCTAAAATCATGAAATTTGGCACAGTGGTAGTCTTTAGCAGTGGCTAGAACCTAACGAAGCCCGTTTCTTGAATTTCGCCCCTGGGACAAAAATAGGAACAAAAAAGTGTTTTTTTACAGTTAGCCGTACGGAAGGCGTCTTACGGAGACAGAGGCTACTTAATATTGTCTCTCGCCTGGCGGAGACAGGCTTTTCATCTAGTAGGGTTAATAAAAGTGTCTTTTGTCTAGTTGAACAAAAAAACATTTTTTTATCGTGTGAAACAAGATATTAACAATCAAATTGTGTATAATTAACATTGTCGATATCTGTCATGTATAAAAGCCGTGCATTCATTTCGACATATCTCGAAAACGGTTTTTACGGTATTTTTTAAAAACTAATGCAATATAAATCAAGGTATAAGAAAATTAAAAAAAAACTAAATTTTTTGCTCGTTTTGTTAAAAATATATGGATTTTTAAAAGTTTACATGTGTTGTGTGCAGTCTCCTACAAAAATAATATTTTCAAACATTGAGAACCTCTTACTTTTGGTAAAGCGAATTCGATCTTATTTGGAACAGGGCTAAATTTGTGGTCCATTCAAAATACTGCATCACAAATTAAACTTAAAAATGAAAACACATAATGTTCCGTTCTGGTACTAGTCAAGGCAATTCCGGCCGGTTCAATAATAAATTTTTGTTAGAGAGAGATGGTAAAAGATGTTTATCCCAATCTCGATTTGACTTTGACGGGCCGGTCTTTACTTACTATAAGGCGATACTTTTGTCTACGACTGTCGTAAGTGAATAAAAACATCTCGGGCTTCCATTGTCTTTATTTAATTTTTTCACAACGTTTCGAACAGTAAGTATCTCTGATCGTTTTCAACTGATTACTCTTTTTAGTACTTACCTAAAAAAACTTAAAAAAACAAATTATAGATAATTTAATTAGTAATAACATTGCTTTCTTTAACAATTTTGTTAAAGTTAATAGTTTTTAAGATAAAGGATAAATAATGATTCAGGATACAGGGAGGCCGATGCAGCGTATGAGTCAGGGAGACGGCGATACTTAAAGTTAAGGGACGCATACTTATGTGCGCGTTCAATAAACAATCAAAAAGATAGATATAAAAATAAAAAAAATTCAATCTCAATTAACTACTGTATAAAGAATTAAAAATATATATTTTTATATTTTATTCTTTTTTAATATATTTTTTATGGGTCAAAGTACCCAAATTTGAGATTTTTTGAACTTTTAAAAATTCATATCTCCAAAAATATTAACTTTATGTAGAAAGTCATGGAACTTTTTTGTATTTTAATAAAGAATATAAAAAAATTTGTCCGGTGGGGAAATAACAATTTCTTGCAATTGTTTAAACAATATGGCACCAGGTGGCCCTCTGGCAACATGCATTTATATCATCAGTAGGGCAATTTAAAGAGGTCGAAGAGTTTTCGGTACTCATGCGCCGATTCGTCCTAGACTAAGGAAAAGATGCATTTCAAAATTTTGTATAGCTTATCAGATTGCAATATATATTTTAAAAGCTTAAGACTTGGTAAAAATTATAAACCCTATCGTGTTTGGAACACAACTTTGTTGGGTAAATATATCCAAAAAATCTTTTTATTCTGTTAAATTGTAGTCATGTAAAAACGTCAAAAACATGTTTCTAATAAGTCAAAATTTATCAGAAAACAAGTTAGGGTCAATGAAAACGTAATGTTGGTGAGTTAACCTTATAGCATTTAATAAAACAATTTATGAACGACGCCTGTTTAGTTAATGTTTCCGTCTCGTTCATGGTCAGGTTTTTTTTTACGTTGGTCATTCTCTGACGTTCGTGAGTGACCAATAAGTTCGCTTCTTTAGGTCACATCATCCGCGGTTGATTTTTTTCCAATGTTTAACAAACATAAACCAAACAGTACATCAAAGTCAACAAAATTGAAAATGATTGATGATAAAGACAGGTAATAGGACTAATAGTGACAATTAAACTTTAAATTAAAGTTTAGGTACGCCAATATCAAGTTTATAAATTGAACAACTTACAAACAGCAGCAACAGCACCGTAACAGTGACGGCAACGAAAGGTCCAGTTTATAAATCGCTAAACTTAACTTAATTTAATTTATAGTTGATTGGTTAATAGTAAACATAGGTTTAGGTTTAAAGAAGTGGACTTTTATGTCGCCTCCAACGCAACCGCTCGGTCTATTATGGCTTACACCTTTTTATATTCCTCCCAATAGGATAAGACTTCTAATGAATTCAATATCAAATTGGGAGAGAGAGTTCTTACATCTCCCTTACTCGTGTCGCTACCGGACAGGAGCACAATATATGTTCTGGTGTCCCTGTCTCCTGCAGAGCCCCGCATTACCGCAGTAAGACTAGATATTCTGAGAGATCGCCCTGTATCTCAGAGGCACCGTTGAGGACACCTGTTTATAGTCCGGGAGGCCACCGCAAAAAACCAAGCCTACAAGAGATACGCATGAAACATTGTTTTTATATAACTATGAACTATAGTCAATTCAAAGCCGCACTGCTGCCTTAGCTCAGCGGGTTCAAATTGTATTTTTTACCTTAAAAAAATCGTGAAAAAACAGTGTTTTTAATATAAGTCAAAAGCTATTAATTTAAGGAAAAAAATATATAATGAAAATTAAATGGTCTAATAAAACTACGACATTTCGTAATTTTTTATAGTTTTTTTCAGTTGAATTGATGTTTAAACTTTAATTTGATTATATTTTAAACTAGTTAATAAATAGGTAAATACAATAATTTAAATAAGAATGCCTTTAAGCTTAGAAGAAGTAGAAAGCTTAATAAGAGAAATGTTTTAAAAGTTTATTGCTAAATAAACTATAAAAATTTTTTGATGTTAAAAATAAGATTAAAATTTTCTCAAGGTAATTTTGAACGAGTAACTGTCTTTAAAAATTATTAATATTTTTATTCAAATCATAATAAAAATATTTAAACAATGAGCTACACACATAATAGAAGATCGAGAAATGTTAAGCGTCTTACTCTTTTTAGTACTTACTTGAAAACGATCAGAGATACTTACTGTTCAAAAATTGTGAAAAAATTAAACAAAGTAAACTGAAGTCCGAAACAACATTCTCTAGAACCTTCAGAGAAATGTCGTAAGTGAATTACCTTAATCTCTATACTAAACATTTTTTAGTAAAGAAAACGAATTTTACGATCAACTTAAAAATAGAATCTCTTAAAGGCATTTTTTGTATATGTGAAAATAGATCTCCTATTAAAACCAGTATTTGTTTTAAAAATCTAAACATAGTGTTGTTGCCCATGATAGATAGTTTTCGTTTTTGGTATAAATGGTGCATTTTAAAATACTATAAATAGTATCTCTTAAAAAGCGTTTATTTTATTTTACTATTGAAAACCCATCAAAAATTATAAGAATATTTTGATTTAAATAAATATTTGTCCAATATGCTTTTGTCGCAGAACCAAATATATAACTCCATGCTTTTAAATAAATATTTGTTTTTCTTACACAAAACAAATATTTGTTACAGTGAATTTCTTGTTACATTATTTTTTTCTTTTGTTATGTTTAAATTAAAATGTTTTTTCAACAAAATTTCTGCCTAATTAAGTTTTACTTAAACCTATAAAGTGCAAAAATAGCTCTTGGAACAATTACACTCACGGCCGAGTGATGATCGCGTTGTTAAATTTAGCAATGGACTTAGCAATTGTTAAAAGTTAACAACGGTTTAGAATATTTAACAAAACGTCATTGTCAGTGTTATTCAATGATTTTAGTAGGCAACCTGTCAAAATCTGACATTTTGTTAAACATTCTAAACCGTTGTTAACTTTTAACAATTGCTAAGTCCATTGCTAAATTTAACAACGCAATCATCATCGGCCGTCAGTATGCCATCTAATTAATATATACGCGATAAATAGCCTTTTGAAAACTTAAATTTAGAATACTAAGTATACGATTGTTTAAAAAACTACTATTTTTTTAATAAAAGCTAAGTCGAGCCGATAATTTTCCGCCATTTTTTTCATTAAATTTCGTTTGGTTTAGTTACCATAAAGAGTATAAATTGTTCCAAAATGACCATATTTTTACCCTTTCAAGACCTATTTTCTAATTATAACCAGAACTAACCGCAGCCATCTTGTAAAACCTATCAATAAATGATCAGCGTATAGTCAATATTCACCATTTAAAAGAACATACTGGTTACGATTGGTTCTCTTTTTTTTTAATGGTCTATTATACAACAGATTCCTTTTCTAAAAAATGCTTTAATACCAATATTATCAAAATTACCCAAAATTGGTAATAAAAATTGCCATAAAAACAAAAGCCATAATACATTGGAAAAGGCTGTATTTTTAACTATATTTTCAAGTCAGATCCTATGTAGATCTGTCGATTAAAACTTCGAATTTATGTTCATTTCGATTGGTGTCGTGGTTGTTAATAATAATGTTAGTAATGAGCAGCCTATTGGACGTAACAATTTAATTAAAACATGAATTAAGCAGCAAATATTACAAAATCGATTAAACATGAAATAGAAAATAATATTTAACCCGTGGATTTTAAGCTAGCCACTAGAGCTTTGCGCTTTTTACAAAAAAATGGAAAATATTTTAAAAAGGATAGTTTTAATTTTGTTGTCCGCTCAATAATTAAAAAATTAGGGTTGATTAAACAACAGAAGGTATTTTTAAACTACAAAAAAAATACCATATAGGAATTAAAATTATGTTCCGAATTCATTGAAAGCCATACATTTTTTTATTTACTTTTTTAAATTAAAAAAAATAAATAAAAATAATAGCAAATTAATATATTAGTTTTATTCACCAATTAAGTACATCTATTATGCAAGTTCTTATTGGTTTTAAACAGTTTTGTGTATTTCAAATTATTTTTATGTTTTTAGCTGAGTACTTTTAATTTTTACAATGTGTATTTATTTCCATATTTCTATTACATGTTTATGGGTAACGGGTAAGTAATAGGCCTTGTATTAGTTGATTTTTTTTGTGCGCATGCCCCAACTTCGGCCAAGTTTTTCGCGGCACTTTATTTACAAATATATGAGCAGTGCATATGTTTATAAAAAAAATAGCAATAAAACCAGTAAAAGTAATATTTTTTTACAAACAATTCAATTTAAATTATTGTGCATACACAATAAAATCATAATACAAATATATAATGTTATCTATAAGAAACGGGGTTAAAAGGAGTTGTTATTATGGAATATGTCGCAGAGATACGCGTAGTAAATCCTTTTAGGAGAATTTATATTATTTTGTAAGTTTTCCAAAGCCTTGTTTTGAATATCACTCATTAAAATAAATAAGCGAAAGCACTTAAAAATTTTCCCAAATGTTCTAAATGTGATTTTTGGGTGAAGCGGTGTGGACGAGGTGATAGTCGATTCCAAGGAATTAATAATGGTAATAAAGACACATATATTTGTTCACTTATTTTGAAGAAGAATGTGGTCCAACAACCAAATATCCAGGCCCCATCAGTTGTGTAAAAAAGAAAGCTAGTGATAAGGTTATAAATATTAAATTAATTATAAATATAATAGTTCGTGCCCTAACCTTAAATAATAAATTTTGTAGCTAGGAAAAGTCATAAGAACCGCGCTGGCTGAAAAATATAAGGAATTAAAGGTTTTTTTTTGCAAATACTTTTACTTATTATCATGACAAGTAGAATACAGTTCTACTTGACATCTAAATTATTAATATCCTAACTTCTTGACTAACACAATTGTGGGTTTCTACGGTAGGATGCACTAATGAAGCGCCATCAATTAATTTTTCATTTAATTGCACTGTTATTAGAAGTAATAATGCTTATTGCCCAGTCATATTTATGAAAGTGCCCGAAACTTTTACATATTTTAACATGGCGGACGCCCTATGCTGAACATACCCTTTAAAAGCCTATAAATTCTGTGTGTTGATAAAATGGTATTTAAATTTTCATATTATTTTTAAAATGGTATTAAAATACGACGGGCACAGTTTGGATTTTAAGCCCAATAATTTAAAAAAAAAACAGTCATTGAAGATAACTTTACTGTTTTTCATAATACTATTCTTTATGATATACAGTCTTATGAACGTACGTTTGAACCCCTAGGAAATTTTTCCATGTCTCTTTAGACACCTTCAAAATATTAGTTTTTGCATAAGAATGACGCTTTTCTGATGCGTTTTTACAAAAAACTTGTGTCTGAGATTGGGTTTATGCTAAGAATTCAGTGGCATAGCAGGACCAGTTTTAAATCAACATGTTGCACTGCGTAGATTCTTTTCGTGTTCCCAGCATCATATCAACTGCTGCCCAGCTGGCATATCAACTAATTTTGGACGACCTTCACGATTTTTGTCGGTGAGTGAACGGCGATCACGATTAAATTCGTTATACCAGGCTTTTACAGTGGTAAAGAATAAGACTTTATTGCCAAAAGTGGAACTGAATTGATCAATGCAGTCCTGTCTCGTCTAAAATCATAATAAATAACTGCAATATTTTACTGAGTTAATTCCAGTTTTTTGCGGAGGCACATTTTTTAATTGCCTGTAAACAACACAAATTCTGCTTAAGTAATAAAACGTTCTCAAAAAGGTTAAAGTCAAAATGTCAAATTTTCTAGTAGGAGATATGGTGTGTAAGCTAATCATTTACACTTAGTATGGTCCTTATTTAGTAGCTGATTACAGTTCTCAACGTTGAGGGTAACAACATTCAAAATAAGGGTAAAATGAAAACAAAAAACCTAATCCAGAAATTTGTGTATGATAAATTACTCCCTAAACAAACTGCTTTATTTATCGATTGATGTATAAACGTTTATGGTATTTAACACCGATATGAATGGTATGAAGGCAGCGCGAATATTGCATGTAATCTATAATCAGCAATAATTCAAGTTAACTAAATATTTATACGGATTTAATCTGTGATAATCAGAATTAAGGATCCTCATATGTTATCTTGTAAATAAATGGGGTCATAGTATGGTTTCCAATAATTTTGGTATTGATACGAAAAAGGACTTTTGGCTTCACACTAGCGTTGCAGATGTTAGCAATGCTATAAAAAAATATAAAAACTTTGTGTACATAACAAATTATTATTTTTTTTTTAAAGGATTTTTCAACAGTTTTAAGAGCTTTTATTTACAGTCTAATGTTAAAATTTTTTTACCAGAAGACCTGTATGTCATGGTCTTCTTAATTATGTTTGTTTCTTGATAGCAAGTGTGGATTCAAAATTGCTCTTGACTTTTTGTGCTATACGTTAAAACTAGTCTTCCTTACTCCTAGAAATTCTTAAAATTGCTTTATTTATGATGCTTGCGCTGAGATTATTGATATTTTAGGTGGGACAAATCACATAATCAGATTTTACAGTAATAAATGAATTTAAGCTAACTGAAAATAGTCTTCATAGAATATGTACTAATAGTCATAAGCAACAATTTTGATTTGTAAAAAGTTTCAAGTGGCCTTTTATAGTCAAAATTCAAAAGTGAAAAAATGTGGATAAAAACCTTTTTACTACTAGGATGATGATAGTTTAAAATTAAAAATAATAGTAAAACAATGACGTTTTAGTATTATAATTATTTTCTCTCCATATTAATAGTAAGTGGGTTTTATTAATACTAGTTGTTTAAATTACTGGCTCAAATTGTACTTTTTCTTTTAGTGAATTTCAACCCAAATTAGGAAGGGTGAAATAAAAAACTTTATTTCTGACTTCATAAAGAGATGTTGGTTAATTGGCAAATGATATAATTACACCAATCAACAAATAACATAATGGAGACCAAAATTTATTTTTTCACAGTAGTAGTATTAAAAATACTACTGGTAATACTTCTAGAGGTCAAATAAATGAACAACACCTTTTTTACTTAAAGTATCCCATAAAGGCATTATTTGAAAATAATTAATAAAGTCAATATAATATATTTGGTGATGCGAGTCGAGAAATCTTTTAAGTAACTTACTTTTGGCGACTGTAAAATATAGATCTAAAATTAGACGCGAAATATCTGTCCAGAACAATAGCTAGTTTTAGGCTAAATTGGGTAATTTTGTTAAAACTATGTAATTTTGCTGTAGTATGCATAGCAACATTAAATGCAACCTTCAGAAGGTTAAGGCGCCAGAATAACGTTGTATATAAAGTTAGTAAAAGTAAAATTTTTTTTTAACTGAATTTCTTGTTAGGATCTTGTAAATATATTTTTTTAAAAGATGGTAGGATAAAATGCCTTTCATAAAATAGGAAGGTTAGTATTATTTTTATATATAATGGGTTTTAAAATGGCAAATATTTATTTAACAGGTAATTAGTTAATCATGTGTAATGGGTCGATCAGAATTAATTATTTTAGTTCTAGTAAAACAACTATGTCAGGTGAGTATTTCAAGTATTAAGTGTAAGCTTTATTTAATAATAATTATTATGCAAACAACGTTATTTTATTTACCGTAAAACGTTTTTAATATTTGCAGGAGACTAAAAATATATTAAAAAAAAAACAATTAAGAACGAACCAAAACTAATTTCATTGTTGACATTAAGGAATATTAGCTAACTCTCAAAACCAGGGTGTTTTGTTTGATAATATTAATTGAACTAACTAGAATAAAAAACAAAACTGTATTTAAAATGCATTTTAAAGTTTCTAGAAAACTGCCCATTATAGACCCTCATGCATCATTAAAAACAAAATAAGTTTTTGTGGTTAACAATTTCAATAAAAACTCCATGTTCTTTGAGCACAATGCTTCTAATTAAACAATAAAAATACAGAGTGTTTTTTATCGTTCTTAAGTAAGGAGGACTTCAATATTTAAACCTTAAATCCGGTCAATTTGACGGCTGATATTCCATGCCCCACGCGCCACACTGCCACACATCTCATGTAGGCTGCAGATGCAGCCATTTACCATAAAATATTTCTTATTTTTGGTTAAATATGTAGGTAGAGGATCAAATACTTAATTGACAATAATCTTTTTATAATGTAATAAAGACACTAAGAAAAAGTTAATGAATTTGCTTATAATGCTTATGAATGTTGATAGTATTTATAATAAAACTAAGTTGTACAGCAAATATCACTTGGGGGTTTACAAAATGTATCCATTATAATTAAAATTAAAACGGTTCATGTGTTGTTCTCCGATATCCGGTAAAACCGAAATATTTCGATTTGTAATGTGGTTGCTAATAATAATATGAATAATGGGTGGTCCATTGCGTGTTACAATTTAATTATATTATAATTTAACCTGCAAAGTTTATATATTTGTTGACAGCACAACGAATTGAGATATAAATAATGGAGGTACAATAGTATAAATAAAAACAATGTTTTTTGTAAACCTTTATTGTTACACACAAAATTATTTTAAGTCTGGAATTGTTAATTTTTTTGTCGTACATGTTTTGTAATGTGTTGTAATCATTACTTTAGTTTAACCAACACAATACCTTTTTTAAATGTGATACAAAAATATTCTTATATTTTAAGCTAAACATCATTCAAACAAGCATATAGAAGAGGAAAATGAATTTAACCTGTAAGTTTAAAATAAAATCGAAATTATTATACCTAAAATTAACCCAAGTATATCCTTTTCCCGCAAAAACAGAGTCATAAGCCAAAATTCCCTGGTTTTGAAATGAGACTAAATTAAAGTATTAAGGGTCACCATTTTGTCAAGGAAATTATCTTATCAAAATTTGCACGTAACAGTGTTGCCAATGTGATAAATATATATTACCCTTGAGTATAATTGCTACTTGGGCCGTTTTTGACAGTGTCACTTTAGACTTTAGCTGTTTATGGTATTTAGGTTGAATGTGTATTGGAGTCTTAAAAATAAATAAGGAAATCCATAAATTCTTAATTCATAAAAATTCATTTAAAAATGAATATTTAAAAGTTAAAATAGTGTAATACTTTTTTAAACATGAAGCCACAATTACAGGTAGAATATTTTTTTTAAAATTGGTACAGTCCAATATAGTATATATATATATATATATATATATATATATATATATATATATATATATATATATATATATATATATATATATATATATATATATATATATATATATATATATATATATATATATATATATATATATATATATATATATATTATAATATATATATATATATATTTATTTATATTTTAATCTGTAAAAGTGATGATGACAATCATCACAGGAAGATCACTAAAGTATATGTAATTTATCTAGATTTTTTTACCTACTAATTTCTTAATATAGGTACCACTTTCTATCCTATAACAGTTGTTTGAATCTTCATTATGCACTAAAAGTCTCTTTTGCTTTCTTTTAATGTATGTAATGTATGTAATATATACTTAAAGTAAATAAAATAATTTTTTCTCCGTTTTAAAATATTACATTTTTAATGCTGATTTACAGCTATTTTTTAAATAACCTTTCTTTAGACATGCTGTAACAATACCCGTGTAACTGGAAAAGCAATAAAAGAAAGCAACCATGTATATCATATACCACGGGAAATAATAGGCTCTTTTTAGAATATGTTAAAGCACCCCATACGAAATATCTTATCTTTGTATGTCGCTCCCCTGCCTGATTCTACAGTTGCCAAACTTTAGGTTTAAAGTTAAAAGTTTATAGCACTTAAGTAATATTTCTACAAGTTGGTGAGTCTCTTTATTAAAGTTTAGAAAGTAAGGTTCATAAAGCATGGTAAGTAACCTGATTGTGTAGGTTTTTAATGTTAAGTTTAATTAAGATTCTTGTCATTAAAAAAAGTAAATGGAAAATTATTATGCAAAAAAAAAAATATATATATATATATATATATATATATATATATATATATATATATATATATATATATATATATATATATATATATATATATATATATATATATATATATATTAAAAAAATAATAATTAAAAAATAAAAAATTTTAAAAAAAAATATAAAGATAAGTAGTTTTTCATTTTTAGTTATTAACCCATCTACGAACAGTCAAGTTGCTATTATTTTTGGAGATACATTCATTTATTCATTACAATTTTAAAGTAAAAAGTCATGTAATTAAAAAGAAATTTATCCAAATTGGTCGATTTTCTTTTTTTTGTATTGAAAAGAGAAATATTGTTTTATTTATTAACAATTTTGTTTAAAAAAAAGTTTTGCTACGCTGCCACCTCCCAAAAAAATTAACATTTTTTTCCGGAAAAAAAAAGAAACACGTGTTTAAAATAAAAACCTATAAAGTTTATTTCTATAATTTTAAACACAAATTTGCTTAAACTCAAACTTCAAACAGTAATATATGTTTACAAAATACGAATATATTATGGTTGTTGGCTTATTTACTTTACTGGCTCAGCTACAAAAGTGTATTGATCTGAATAATGAATTAGTTACAGATATTCTTATTAAATAGGTAGTATAAATAAGAAATGTAGTTATGTTTAAGAAGACCTAATAAATTTTTCTTTGCTTTCTTTAATTATTAATCTTCTCATATAGGAACCTACAACCCGCAGAGGTTTTTTCTCCTTCTTTAGATCTCCAAATATTTAAACCCCGTTTTAATAAACTTTCCCTTACCATAACTAGGACACGGTATGTAATAAACTGCAGACTTTTGAGAAAAAAAGGTTTGGACAAAAGTTTCGTGGAATAATTTATTCTTTTAATTAATTCCACTTTCACATATACAGGGTGTTCATTGTCTTGGCCACCGGTGTTCACTTCCTTATTTTAAATGGGACACCCTATATATTATTAAATATTTAGATAGGGCCTTCAAATACAAGTTCAACGATATATAACAGTATGGGTCTGTGTCGCGACGTTTCGGATTTATTAAAGTTTTTCTTTAATTTTTGACCTATTTTTAAATTAATACAAATACGGTAAATATTTCTTTTTTATTTATTTACGTAAAGAGAATTACAAAAGCCTATTTTATCTATATTGGCTGGCATTTTTTTTAATTTTAAAAATGTTACAGTGTTGCCATGTTTTGTTTATCGTAAAATTTCTTGAGTTTTTTAAATGCAAATCCCTGTATATAATACCAATATATATATATATATATATATATATATATATATATATATATATATATATATATATATATATATATATATATATATATTATATATATATATATATATATAATAAGATTTTTGCAGACCGCACTATAAAACCTTCTTTTACTAACACTAAAATCTTGAACTTTCATTGCCTTTGTTAGTTTATTGATACGCAACGTTTCGGTTAGTGATGTATCTCCAACGGTTTTCAAGTGATAACTGAATTATCACTTGGAAGTCCAAAATTTTAGTGTTATTAAAACTATTACATTGTCTAACACTTTTAAAAAAACATAAAACCTCCTGATTCGAAATATAGGCAAGACACCATTTTTAGGGCAAAATACGTTCTAAATCCTAATGAGTATACACAAAATTCATAATTAAATACTTTTTTAGGAAGAATAGATTAGTATATAGCCATATAATTATTTATGTTATGGTACTCAAGAAAAATGGTAAAAATTAAAAAAAAACATATCCTTTTATTCATCTCCATCTCCATAGAAAACAATGGAAAATATATACAAAACTATAACACTGTCATAGTTAAGACGGATAAAAAAAATTAAAGTAAATTTTACAAAAAACTGTTACCAAAAACATGGACATATTATGTATCTTTTGACCGTCATTGTTTTTTTTTTAAATGTCGTATCTAAAATCTTCATAAAAAATCCTAAAATGTTTGTATAAACAACTTTTTCGTATTTAAATAATACTTTTAAAAGTATGCCAAATTATATGAAAATCCTGATCAACTTGATTTTTTTTGTCCGGATTACTGGAAAACCAAAATTGAATTGGGTTCGAGGGTATTTAAATAAAACGGTATAACGCATATTAAAAATATATTTTTTAAAAATACATCTGTGTTTGATAACAAATTATTTTTTAAAATGGATTTTAAGGAAAAAAAAGTACTTGTTTTTGGCAAATATGGAATTTTTAATTTTCCAATTTCATGTTTTTTAAAAAAACGGTCGTTTTTTTTATTTTAAGGGAATTGGTTTAAAAATAGCGTTTAAATATTTTTAAAAAAAATTTTAAGTTTTAAAATTTTTTAAAAACTTTCAGAATAAAAAGGCTACCAACTGTTTATTAAATATTTTTAGTATATACAAAAACAAAAATTTTATTAAAATTTAATTATTTTTTTAGCCAAAGCCCAGGGCCTTTTGGGGCCCCATAGGTACCGTGGGTGCCGGTACTGTACACGTTAAATATGCAGATATTAAATTTTCCTGCATCTTTTAGACAACGCGGTAGTGCCACCACGAACGTTTTACAAGTAACTACTACCTCTGAACTACCCACATTGACGTCTGGGTAATGACGCATTCAGGCGGGACCACACTCAACAGCACTAGATGTTTACTGGCGATCGCTTTTACAAATACTTATGCCCAGTAACGCTTAACTTCGCTGATATCACATAAAGCGGGTTTTGGCGCAGCAAAAGTTGCCTGCACCCAGTGGCGGCGCTAGACCACATGTGGACGTCGGCGACATCAAGTTCGCGAGGCCTCTTTTACTTCCCAGAAAAAAAAACCGAAGCCGAAGAAAAAAGCCAAATCATTAAATAATGTATGAGTAAACGACTTTTATTGTTGATAATCAAATGATAACAAAAAATACACACAGAATTTAAAATAGTCGGACTTTTCGACTTTTAGCCTCACTGATTTTTTTCAGGATTGTGTCGGAGTCAAGACTAGCCGCTATTTCAGCTTCGATTGACAGAAGTGATAACGCGGATATCTGTCTTGGCTTATCGTGCTTCTCAAATTGGTAAAGACCTATATCAATTTCAATTTTGAGAAGCTTCTTTCAGCGGAGGCTTTACTGACCGGAACTGTGAGTATGATCCTGATTGTAATGTAAACATTTGGATATATTTATTTTAAATTATTTTCTAAAATATAATGGATGAGTTGTTTCACGTCGTTGATAGAGTCTAGTGAATAAGTTTTTAAAAGCTGGTTCTTCATATAGTTTGAAAGGCTGTATGGCACTGTTTTCGCCTTCCCGAAGTATTGTACCTAAATCATTGCAATGTTTGAGAAAATCCCCTTTTGGTATAGATTTTAAATGATTGATTTCATAAATAAAACTAAATTGCGTAAAATATTCATTGAGCGCTCTAAATCGACAATCGGTGTCGACTATTATGGCATCTATCATGGTGTTAAAAAAGTTGACTCTGAATTGCATTTCAGGAGATTCAACTGGTTCATCGGTATGTTCGCAACCGAACGTTTGTTTTTTCCTGGTTATTCTTTTTTCCTTAAATTGAGACCAAATTTCGTTAGTACTTTTCTTTACAAATAGTTACAATAGTTTTTAAATCCAGTATTACGGAATTCTTAAATCCAGCTACAAAATGAACGTAAAGCATCAATAACGACTTTCAAGTTGACTTGAACCTATTGCCATAATATACTTATGTTGGTCACACGTAGCAATACCTCATACCACACATGTATTACAACAATAAACTCAAAAGTTAACATTTTGTTCAGGACTGCTTTACCGTCGCTTAGAGATTCGGAATCATTAGTTTTATTTTTCAGATCATTCACGCATTCGATAACATCATGAAGTTGTAAAAATATTGCTTTTACTGCTTCAATTCTACTCTCCAAACGCGTTTCAGACAGAGGTTTTATTGTCAATTTTAATTTACTTTTAACGATCTCCCAACGCTTGCTTGATTTTGAAACCAGCACATAGATTTTATTGATAAAGCCGAAAAATATTTTGGCTGTCGTTGAAGAGTTAGCTGCATCTATTAGAAGTAAATTCTAACTGTGGCATCCACATGGCGTGAAGAATGCTTTTGGATTTATATTGAGTACGCTTATTAGGGCGAAACATACATTTCATAGTGTTGCCAGACACTGAATACCCGCAATAATACTCATTTCCATCGTGCACGTGTTCGAAAATAATAAAAGTCAATATCATCTGCTTAATTTTTTTTCCAAATTGTTCGGGGCGAGATTGGCGAAATTAAAATAAATATAGGTAACTTGTAAAACTTTTTTGCGAGGCCCCCTAAGGCGCGAGGCCGTCGGCAGTGGCCGACGTCGCCGACGCCTAGCGCCGCCACTGCCTGCACCTACATGTCTCTTCCGCCCCGCGAATCGAACCTAAGTCGCTCTATGCCACCAAGAGACATAAGTTAAAAATAGAATAACTACATTTAAAATACACATCTTTAGGGTAGAAATGCGTTCTTGGAAAAACAAAAATTGCACTAAAGTGCACAATATTAACGTTATATGATTGTTTATCGGTTTGAAAATAAGTGCCTTAGAATAATGTTTAGTAAAATAAAGAATTATCTAAGTTTTCCAAGTTTCGTATGTAATTGACAATTTATGGTACCTATAAGAGGCGTACTTTCTGAATTATTAATTTCCAGGACAAACGTTTTTCGACATAGCAAATTTAAGACAAAAGAAATTTTTGTACTGAAAATCTAATGATTGGCGACTGGAAGAAATCTACTTTTTCCAGTTTTACACAAGTTTTTTGACACATTTTATTTACCGTAATTCTTAACTAAAACGATAAATGTATCTGGCTAAATAATCTTAGGGAAATAATTTTCCAACCCCAAACATTAAAATCTACGTTAAAACAGTAAGCTTAAGTTGCTAAGAAAGGGTAACCAGATATGTTTAACCCTTTTACACTTTGACGTAAATATTTAATCAAGACCTACAAAAAAACGTTGAAGACGTTGAAGGAAAAAGTTTGTTTTAAGTTAGTTTGGTAAATCTTCAAGATAGTGCGTTTCACATAAAAATTTCATTTCTTAAATTTACGAAAACGATAAAAAAAATTTTTTTCTTAATTTTTTTAGGTTTCGAAATTGAAAGATTTATTTTGAAAATAGACAAGTAAGTATTTAATACATCAGAGTGCGACTTAGGAATGCCATTTAGGAGAATTTTTAAACGGTTTGTAATTAGTATTTCTAAAGCAGGATAGACACGTCTAGTTTAAATTGATAGCTTTAACTGTTCAGATAAACTGTTCAGTAAATACTGACGTCCACACTGTCCATACTCTTATCAGTTCTATCGTCAGATGCATCAGTTCTACTTCATTCTCGCGTCACACCTTTAGTGTCACGTGTACACCATTTAAGTATCACACATTTATGTAATCATTAATCATGGTTTTAATTGATAATGCTATGGAAATTATTGGATGATTGTACAGGGTTTTTTCTTATAATTTGGCATGCATTTAAAGTTATTATTTAAAGGATTACAAAAAAGTGGTTTCTACAAAAGATTCAGGACTTTTTCTAAAGATTTTAGATATGACATTTAGAAAAACAACTGACAATCGGACAATAAAAAAATCGATTATAATATAATTTTTTACTAGAACAGCCTGTATTTTAGTGAAAATATTAAATCTTTCAGTTTTTTCCTTTTTAAAAATATTTAATATATCTATGTTTATATAAGCAGTTTTGTAACAATTCGTCTTTAAATTTTCATTTTATATGCAATGTAGCACCCCTTCTTAGGTATAGTAAGACGTAAAAGCCAAACAAAACTTTTATGTTGGATCCAGCTTGGTCAAAAAATTACATGTTTAACCCCCTACCCTTACTTATTGCATCCAGGGAGACTTCTGACGATTGGCACATCGCTTTGTCGGTAACAATCCAGCCTGTATATAATAAAATATAGCTTGTACCGAGTGACCCGAGAACCTACGTAGCCAGCTCTTAGACTATTATTATTAAATATAAATTTTGATTTGCGGACCTGTGTGTGAAGTAAGTGTGTCAGTTTAAAGACTAAATGTTTCAAATAAAGAAAAATGTTTTTTTTGGTAAATAACGTTTTAAGATTATGCACCGAGGCAGCAAATAATTTTTTCTATTTCTTTAAAATAATACCTACGTACTCTGGTAAGGAGCTGATGTAATTTTATTTTAATGCAATTTAAATTTGGCATTAAATGACGGTGGATGTTACTTCCTACCGCTTTTCCAAGACTACTGACGGATTTCGTGAAACGGGGAAAACGCGACTAGGGAGAGAGTCATAATGGAAAATACATAGCATAGGTTGTCCTTTAACTGCCTTAAAAAAGAAGTAAAGCACAATATAAGAAAATTTCCAAATTTAATTTATATGATTAGATATTCTTAATTTACTATATGTAGGGGGTATTTACTTTAGTATAGACCAAGCCTTAGGTCTCTGTTTTTGATTGAATATACGAGGTGGCAGGTATATTTTTACTAAAAACCCTTTAAAATAATGTATATATAATATGAAGTAAAGAATAAGTATGTAAAATGTCAGAAGTGTACCGAGTGACAAAATTTTTGCAAACATTGCATCTTTGGCGACCTTTTATCTTTCACCTAGACTCCTGACAATTTTTTCCCTAATTTCTAATATCATCTTCTACACTGGTACAAATTTTCAGCTTTGTACCTAGTCAAAAAATTTTCATGAAAAAATTACATGTTTAACCCCCTACCCTTACTTATTGCATCCAGGGAGACTTCTGACGATTTGCACATCGCTTTGTCGGTAACAATCCAGCCTGTATATAATAAAATATAGCTTGTACCGAGTGACCCGAGAACCTACGTAGCCAGCTCTTAGACTATTATTATTAAATATAAATTTTGATTTGTGGACCTGTATGTGAAGTAAGTGTGTCAGTTTAAAGACTAAATGTTTCAAATAAAGAAAAATGGATTTTTTGGTAAATAACGTTTTAAGATTATGCACCGAGGCAGCAAGTAGTAGTAGTAAGCAAAGAAAAAATATTGCTTACTACTACTTTAATAACGTGTATGCTTTTGTGTTGTTTATATTATATAAATTAATTTTTTTTGTTATCTGTCGTCATTCTTGGCCAAGCGGGATCCCACGTAAAAGGTCTGTTTGTCTTTCACAGCTTACTAGACCTAAGGAAGGGTGCTTCATTGCATATAAAATAAAAATTTAAAGTTGAATTGTTACAAAACCGCTTATCCAAACATAGACATGTTATATATTTTTGAAAAGGAGAAAACGGGGATTTTATATTTTTAAAAAAAACAAGGTGTTTTATTAAAAAAAACGATTTTTTATTTTCTGATCGTCAATTGTTTTTCTAAAATGACTTATTTAAAATTTTAATAACAAGTCCTAAATCTTTTGCATAAACCACTTTTTTGCATTTATTTAAATAATACCTTTAAAAGCATGCCAAATTAAAAAGAAAAACTCTGCACATTAAATGAAATAAATCAGGCAAAACTATGGTGTAAACATTTAAAATTACAAATATATACATCTTAATTTATCGAAGAAGCTTAGGATTACTTCATAAAAATACAATAATTATTTAAGAATGGATAAAGAAACTTATTTGCATCTATCTACCTTAATACCGATTCTTTATAACTTTTTGTTTCAATGCTTTGAAGTTTGGACATACATTTTCGTATGCTGCATCGCGTTTGCCTCGGTCGTGGTAACCTACATTTATTTTTTCACAAACACATAGGGTTTTTCCGGAGGCATTTTTTCGGAGAGTTAGAAAGCTGCACGTGTGCAACCTGTCCCCAAGAAAGAAAACTCTCCCTTTGAACTATAGACATATATCTTTTCTTTCTGTTGTTTGCAAAGTAATGGAAAAAATTATTAATTTCCAAATTTTGAAATATTTAAAAAACACAAAATTTTACAGACAGTATGGATTCCGTCACAGAAGATCCACAGCTGATCTTCTTTCTTTTGTCTCACACAACTGGAACAAGTCCCTTGAGTTTTATGGTGAATCCTTGATCGTTGATCTTGACATATCTAAAGTTTTTGATTAGGTATGGCATGATGGGCTTCTTAACAAACTTCCTTACTACGGTCTTCCACCTAAGCTTTGTTCTTGACTCTCCAGTTTCCTTTCTAATCGACGTATATCAGTTATTGTAGATGATTATTCTTCCAGCTTCTATCCAATTAATGCTGGGGTGCCCCAGGGCTCAATACTGGCACCAACTCTGTTTCTTCTTCATATCAACGATCTTCTTTCTTCCACAACCAATCTTATCTATAGTTTTGCTGACGTTAGTACCCTCCACTCTAATATTTAATTTCCCAAGCCACCCTGTAATTCTGATTTGAAAAACAAGCGCAGGTCAATGCAGATATCTCTTTCACAAGACCTTGAAGTAATCTTGGATTGGGGCGCCAAAAATCTTGTCCAGTTTTATGCCTCCAAAATATATTCATGTTCGCTATCGCAAAAAAACTTGGCTAATGCTCATTCGTTACATATGAGCGGCCAAGTTCTGCAGAAAAAGAATCGTTTAATCTTGTGGTGTTACTTTTAAAATAACCTTAACTGGCACAAGCACATTTCTTTTTCGAGCCAGAAAGTATTTCTCTCCCTCTAATCTGTAAACTCTGTATGTATCCTAGATTAGACCCTCTTTAGAATATTATTCTCATGTCTGGGGATTGGCGTCTCCTACAATACTTAGCATTCATGACTCCGTTCAGAGAAGAGCAGTTCGTCTTATTAATGATCCCACACTTACAGAAAAGCTTTCTTCTCCTGCCCACTGACGAGCTATAGGGGATTTGTTCCTCGTTTATATGTATTTTCACAGCTTCTGCTTCAAAGAGTTGGCCAGAATAATTTCTCCTTTGGCAGCTCTCAACAGACCAACACGTAGTGCCATTTTAATGTATCCTTCTACAGTCCAAATTGAAAGGCCCTGAACTTTTCGCTTTCTTCGTTCCTTCATCCCTAGAGTGTCCAGACCATGGATCCTGCTACCCGCAGAAGTTTTTCCTTTTCCCCAAGTCTCCAAACATTTAAGTCTCGTGTAAATAAACTTCCTATTACCACACTTCAGACACCCACGGTACGTTAGTACTTATGCCTTAGCCATCGTGGACTGTCGCAAGATAAAAAACTAAAATATTTACATGAGTATCTCCAACCTTTTTTTCTTTTGTTCACATAGTTAATTTTAGTAGTATTTATAGTAGAAACAGTCACACATATAATCAATAAAAATCCGTGATGGATAACAAATAAATTTGGGTTTAAGCTTTACTAAGATTACACATTTAGTGCAGGGTAAAACTAATTTCTGGTCAAAAATCCTTTTAAAGTTCCGATAATTACCGGGTTATAGGTTGTGCTGTAGTTAAACCACACTGCACAAGATTTACCCGTCTTGGAGTTCAGCATAAATATTTAACATAATTTAAAAATATAAAAAAAACAGTAGAACTGTTTATTAAAAAACTTTAAAAATTGTGGTAGCTACAAAAAATCCAATTATCTTTTAGGGTCATTTTTTGTTACTTTTAAACTTTTAATATTAATCTGTTTATTAACGTATTTTTTATGTAAAAACCTTTTGATTATTTTATGTGAAACCGTCCTTACTTTTAGAAACTTAACGAAATGACACCCTTGTGTCCCTAATTCCAAGCAGTCTTTTACCTTTTCGCCAAAATGTCAATGTTACCAAAGTTTTATTTTACCAGAGTCGTTAAAAATGAAAAAGGTTTTAGGTAATTGGGCCTTTAAACTTTTCTTTTATCGTGGTAATTAAATATGTATGGATTGAAGCTAAGACAGCCAGCGGCAGCGTTTACATTACCGGGTAGTTTATGATATTCACAATCTAAATCATAAAAATTTATGGGTTGTTTTTTAAAGTTATTAAAAAAATAATAAATTTAACTTTTAATTTTTTGTGATAAAGATGACAGTATTGCTCTAAGGATTTTCTTTAATCTCCAAATTGCTATAGCAAGCGATTAACAACGGCAGGCATATTGAAAAAATACGTATCTCTTAAAGACGTATTTTATATTGGGACAGTTAGGTGGATTAAGAAGCCGTTTATTGATACGAGACTTGAGGATTTGAAACTTTAAAGGTGAAGGAAAGATCTGTACAGGTGGAAAGTTCCACAGCCTAGATACTTTAGGAATAAAAGATTAAACAAAGTAAGAAGCTTGGGGCCTGCCCAGTTGTACCATGAAGGCATGCAAAAAAGTGGCACTGAAAGTGAAGGAAAGATCTGTACAGGTGGAAAGTTCCACAGCCTAGATACTTTAGGGTATAAAAGATCGAACAAAGTCAGAAGCTTGGGGCCTGCCCAGTTGTACTATGAAGGCATGCAAAAAAGTGGCACTGAAGGTGAAGGAAAGATCTGTACAGGTGGAAAGCTCCACAGCCTAGATACTCTAGGGTATAAAAGATCGAACAAAGTCAGAAGCTTGGGGCCTGCCCAGTTGTACTATGAAGGCATGCAAAAAAGTGGCACTGGAGGTGAAGGAAAGATCTGTACAGGTAGAAATTCCACAGCCTAGATACTTTAGGAAATAAAAGATCGAACAAAGTAAGAAGCTTGGGGCCTGCCCAGTTGTACTATAAGGATGCAAAAAAGTGGCGTTGAAGGTGAAGGAAAGATCTGTACAGGCAGGTGGAAAGTTCAACATCCTAGATACTCTAGGGAATAAAAGAAAGAACAAGGTAAGAAGCTTGGGGCCTGCTCAGTTGACTATGAAGGCATGCAAAAAAGTGGCACTGCGTGTTACTCTATTGGAGCCACTAAGAAAATAATAATATTGACTAACTCTTGTGAGCCAAAATCGTAAAAATACATTTAAAAAATCGACAGGTTTCCTACAGTTGGTCACTAGTCCGGAGAGGCGGTTTCTTTTTTTTAAGTGAAGTCTCGAGGAAAACGGCTCTTTCCTAAATGAAATCAAGAATGCCAAGAGTTGTGGGGATGCTATTCCCCACACATGGGTATGATACTCCGTAGTATACGGGTTAGGAAGTAAGTACTTGCCACTGTACTGTGCCAATTAAAATCGTTCTAAAAATTTCACTTTTTACGCTTTATCTAATATAAATTTCTTTAGTTTAAGTCCCATACAAAATTTTTAAACGTATCTTCGCAATCTCTAAAAATAAGGACCATATTTCAGTTTATTCTTATATGAAAGGTTTTTATGTTTATCTTTTTACCACCATAAAAGTTTGTTTTATTACCACGACCTACACGGCATGTCAAAAACGTTTTCTTTTTTCTTTTTAAGAACCAACTTTAACTTTTGTGTTTTATTAATATGTTTTTTACTATTTTTAAAACTTAATCCCCTAAAAAGTCGGATAGGAAATAGACTTACCCAACCAATTTGTGTGGTTGGCTTTATTTAGAGTTCTTGTTCTCCTATTGTAATAAGATGAAGTACCGATCACAAAGAGACAAAAAAAAACAAACATTTAATATTACTTTAAAGCACATTTTTCGTAAATAAAGACATTAACTAACAAAAAAAATTAAAAGAAAAATAAATGCACCTTTATTTTATATAATGCATTAACACACGACAGCACAAAGTGATATTAATTATTTTTTAAAAAACATGTCTTTTGTAAAAGACAAAAACTAAAGTTTTCAAAAAAAATTTGTAAGACAAATTTTAATTTCAACTGAACAATAAAACTGTACCAACCATAAATGGGTTAATTCCTAGCAACAATTAGCAAACAACGGCTTAAATATGTAAGGCTCTTTAAAACGTAGCAAATAAAAATGACCTCCAGAAGTCTAATAGCATTTGGCAGACACGGTTAATAACTGAATGGGTGACTGCCAGTGAGCATCGTGTGCTATGGGGTGTGGTTCAAAACCCAGGTTAAACTGTGGTATATATATATATATATATATATATATATATATATATATATATATATATATATATATATATATATATATATATATATATATATATATATATATATATATATATATATATATATATATATATATATATATAAATATTAGATTATTATTGTAAAATAATTGTTACGTTTACGATAAAATTAAGTTAAAATTTTAAAAATTTTTTTATTATTTTAGTTCTTAATGACTTTTCTTTAAACTCAGATATGGTTAATTTAATATTGTAAATTTTTAAAGTTTATTACATTTTTTTTAAATTTTGGCTTCACAAGTTGAGTGTTTTCGCCACGAAAAATTAATCCGACTTTTTAAAACACAAAAAAAGCCACCAAAAAAGAAAGCCATTTAAGAAAAAAAAGTAAAAGAGTAATATAAACTAATATATGACCAAATAAGTAAGTCTATTTTCTGTAGGTAGGATTAGAGAGTATTCACTACATTAAAATCGTTTAAAGTTAAAATTTCTGCTAACCAAATGAGAAGTTTAAAATTTTTAAATACTAATATATTTAAGAGATATTTATTTTCTTTATAGTATATTCGATAGCTAAAAGGTAGTTCTTAACAAAATGTTTAGATTTTAAAGTTTTTTTTGTTTTTCTTTTCTATTTCGTGCATCTGTTAGTTCTTAGAGGTCAATAAGGCTGAGCACATTCAGTCGCCATACACCGGGACCAGGACCGAAGCGGTCCCATGTTATAGAACATTTTCTGGCGACTATACTCAACAAGAACTTTTTAAAGTAAAATCAGTATTATACAATTAAAAGCAATAACCTTTTACTTTTTTTTTAATCGCCAAATTACGTAAAACATATTTAAGATGTTTAGATTTATTTGTATGCTGTGTAATTACATTACGAAACTTTTTTTCCAAGAATAATTATTATGATCTTTACCGATGGGTCAATAGCCACCTAATTCTAATTATTATTTACCATTACAAATACGCTTTAACATTAACAACTGTACTTATAACGGGGTTAAGAGTTTTGCTTTCTCTCTTACTTTCACTAAATTTACCGATTGAATCATCTTTATTCTTCGACACGCTTTTGCGATGTGCGATGGAATATTGTAATTAGAAGAAACATTACAATTTTAAGATAACCTAAAAAGTAATGTAGTTAAAAAGAAATTCTCTTAAATTGTTCGATTTCCTTATTTCTTGGTATAAAAAATAATGTTTCATTAACCATGTTCATTTTAAGAAGAAATATTTTTAATTGAAAATATTATCGCATGTCCGCAAAAATACTAACACATCTGAGAAATTAACATTTTTTTAGAAGCACAAGAAGCAGAAAAACAAGTTTTTAAATTAAACCTCTAATAATTTTTTTACAATTTTAAACACAACTTTGTAAAAAAAATCTTTGATTATTTAATATAATGGTCTAAATTATGGTCCAATTTAATTTATAATTTTTGTTTTTTTTTTAATTTAAGATAATTTTGTTCCTGACAAAAAAATGGAATCTGGGCGTTGAGCAAGGATTTTTAAGTTAAGACAGTATTTGTTTTTATAGCATAAAGCAAAATTATTGAATATACAAAACTTAAAAAAATACATAAAAAATAATCCTAAACTTTAAATACAAATATATTATGGTTTTTGGCTTATTTTTACCTTACTAAATGGCATTTAGTATTTATTTACAAATATTCTCATAAAATAAGCCGTAAAAATAGGAAATGTGATTAATAAACTTTCTCCTAACCTACGTAGGACATCCACGGTACGCTTGTACTTAGGCTGTAAGCTGTAAGTCATCGTGGACTGTCCCAAGTAGGGATGTTGCGGTTGCGGATCTTGATTTTTTTACAAGAAAGTATATGGGTCCAGAAGTAAAATAGCAGGATAAGTATTTATTTGTTAATTTTATTATCAATCTAATTACTTAGTGGAGGATCCGCATCCGCATCCGCAACATCCCTAGTCCCAAGATAAAAAATAGACAGGTTCTAATTGCGGTTGATGTCTAAAAAGGGTTTTTACAATTTTAACTTCTGAATGGTCATTTTTAAATGAATTTTTATAAAATACGATTTTGGAGCATTTTTTTATTTATTTTTAGGACTCCAATAGACATTCAACTTAAATATCATACACAGGTAAAGTCTAAAGTGACACTATTGAGAAACAGGCCCAAAAAGCAATTATATCCAAGAGTAACAGTTATTCATAACATCGGCCACACTGTTACGTGCAAACTTTCATAAGATAATCTTCTTGATAAAATGGTGACCCTAAATACTTCAATATAGTTAGATTTCAAAATCTAATATTTTAGCTTATGACCCTGTTTTTGCAAAAGTGAGATATATTCTGAGTAAAATTAATTTTATTGATTTTTCTAGAACTATGTACTATCTCTTTCTTTGTTAACCACTATAGTACGGCCTAACTATGGGTGATATAAAAAATCCATATTATGATATGTGAATGGTGCATGAAACGATTTTTAAATGATCGGGAATTAAATTTATTAGTCATTAATGGCAAGTTCCGATTCTGCTTAGGGACATGTCTTATACTACACTTATAGAACACTCCCAAATCTGATTATTTATAAAGATAATGCCCTGTACTAAGATTAACTATCGACTTTTTTAAGATTAAGAAAGAGAGAGTAGATTTAAGAAAAATATTGCTTAAATTAATTTTTATCATGGCCTCCAGGATTTTCTGATTTATCTCCAATTGAATGTGAAATTTGCTAACTAGAAGAATACTATCTACATTTACAATAGCCTCCCCATTGCATTAACTGCATTTTAATATAAGCTTAAGAAAAACTGGAATAAGATAACTTAGGAGGATATGGATAACCTAATGAGCATTATACCGCGAAATTGTCAATATTTGCTTATGGTGTCTTTTTAATATTTGCGCAACATGTTATTAAAATTTAATTGTTTTTACTAGGTTGGTTCTCGTTAGATTATTAGTTTTTTAAATATGTTCCATATTGTGATGGCAAATTTATTTATTTTAAAATATCCTTTATAATATTCGCCGACATGCAAATAGGGGCCGCTTTGATCCAGGTCCCAGGGTATAGCCTTGTGCTCCCACAGAGTGCACAGAGTCGATTGACTCTTACGAATGGGCATATTACCTAAAAAATAAACCCTCAAATACCAAACAAGCTAATCAATGCTTTGGTGACAACGCAGTCACTGATTTAAAGATATAAAAATTATAAATTAAAGTGTAATTAAAATTAAAATTATTGAAATTTTGCTTAGGAAAATCTTTGGAAACTTGTTTTTATTTAAATTAATTACGGCATAATTCTGCAAGTTCGTAAGAGTCATTCGTCTGAGGTATATAGCCTTAGATCTGGACTAATGCGGTCCCTTCTTAAATATCTGGGGACTATCCCAAATAATAATTTGTAACAGTTACAAAAATAAAATAAAATTCATACTTAAAATATTTGATTTTTTTATGCGTAACATTCCAATTTTTTAAAGATTTTCTTTTTTAATTCATGCCCTCCCTTTACCATAGTTATATTTTTTCTATAAATATAAACATCAATATTTTCTGTTATTTTTGTATATTATTAAGCCACGTGATCAACCATGTTCGACATATTAACTGCACAAAATTATACTTGCTAATTTTGAAATAAACATTTTAGCTGAAAATTTACAATGCTATAAAATAGGCTCCTGTACAAAAACAACAATAAGCAAGGTATGTAATGGGCTTGATAAAAAATTGTTTTTTAAAATGTTAAGTTCTTTATTTTAATTGTTTGCATTCAAGAGCATACGATAAACGGTATGATCCAAAGTGAATCCCCAAAAATTAAAAAAAAAAACTTTGAAGTTTTTCTAATATTATTTCTGTCGTCGATGACCTTTGCTGCGTTAAGACAATGGTTTTCGTTAAATCAGAAAAGTTAAACAACGTTGGGCGAGGTTAGTAC
Organism: Listronotus oregonensis; assembly: GCA_019359885.1. Taxonomy (NCBI): domain Eukaryota; kingdom Metazoa; phylum Arthropoda; class Insecta; order Coleoptera; family Curculionidae; genus Listronotus; species Listronotus oregonensis. Next base: position 371,817 of record JAHBCN010000304.1, read on the forward strand.
TTTGGGGTAAATGCCACATGCTGTTGTGTATGGTTCGGAATCCACGTTAAACTGTAGATCCCATTTGGATGACATAACCTAGATGGTAATAAGGGGTAGTTTAGAAGTAGTAGTTATTAGTATAAAAATCGTCGTGGCACTATCACGTTGTCTAAAAGGTGCCGTGAATGCAATATCTGCATATTTCGGTACTTAATTATGGTTAACGGAACTGGAGAAAAATAGGTTAAACATTATAATACATACAAGCTTTCATGAGGTGTCATAAGGATAAAAGTGAGAAGACGTACCAGCATTTATCAATGATATTTGTTAAAAAGGGTAGAGGGGAAAAACGGGCGAAGTCAATTTTTAGCAAAATTGAGATATTGACGTCATCCGATAGAAAATATTGTTAAATTTTGTTTTAAAAGAAAAATTCGATGAAACACTATAGAACAGGAGATATTAAATAAAATAATTAACCCGTACCGGGGAAGAACATGATACGGTACGGTACCGAGCAAAAACGTTGTTGAGTTTTTACCTGTCTGTTCGGCAGCGTTGTACTTGCTTTTTTAAACGCTTTTTGTGTCATTTTGTGTCCAATACCAATTTTGGCCGGAAAAATTACCAATTTGCAGAGTCTTTAAAAGTTCTGTGAAAAATAAGCTTAAGATTATTTTACCTTACTGGTGCATAATAAACTGGGAATGGGGGAAAATCTTTTTATAAAAAAAAAATTTTTCCAAGTAAGCAATAAAAAATCTAGCTTATTTTCTTATACAAAGGTGATCAGATTCATGTGAGAATATCAAATATTATTTTTTAGTTCAGTTTTATTTCACTATATTGGTTATATAGGCATAAGGCTGGATGTTAAGTGAAATAAACATACTTTACAAAACAAAATTGTTATAAATTCAGGAAAAAAATGGGCTTAGTCACGACCAGTAATCAATAAATTGTTGATTTTTCCATCAATAATTTTTTAAAATGCTTGCAGGGTTATGATCTACAGATCTCAGATAATTGGGAAACATATTGGTAAAAAGAAAATTTTATCAATCGAAATACTTTGGTTTTTGTAGCGTTTTGAAGTTTAAAATAGCTTTTTCTCAAAATCATAAAATTTGACTTAGACCGTTTTTCCCCTGTACCCTTTATTTGTTTAAAATGTTATCGGTCAAAATATTTGTCAAAAATAAAATCTGTTAAAAAGTGGCATTAAAAAATACATTCGTCAAAAAACCATCTGCTATACATTATTTTCCAACCAGTTATATTTATTAAATTTTATTTTTTTATAATATGATGTCCTATTATTACAATATCTTAGATATCAAGGTATATAGTTCACCATTTTTGTATGTGCCTTCCAAAAAGGAAAAACATTTTTAAAATTTTAATTCAAGGTATGAGCTAGACAATTTTAAAATTATATTTGATATTTTCTAATTTAAAATCAAAAAATATATATTGTATAGTCAAGCCCATTATTAAGAAAAGAACACCTAAAAAACCCATATAAACAGTCCATAAAAGAATCAGTAAATGTTGTATTACCGGTTTACTAGAGCAGAAACTTTAAGTTTTTGGTAAGGTATTTTTCCAACAGATATTTTTATTAAACCCGTTAAAAAGTTTAGGTTGTTTTTAGATCTCATTACCAACTAATTAAACTGTATTTAGTGTTAAAGTCTAACTAGTTAGTTCCGATTTATAAATTTTTAGTTTACATCTTTAATTTAAAAAATTACTAGTTAAAAAGTATGTACCCTGAAAAAAATAGCGTTGATTCTTTTGTAAATAATATTTAACTGTGAATGTAAAATTATAATTTTTAGCAATTAAAAATTTGTTTTTAAATATAATTTAAATCTATTATTTTTGCCATTTAAGTATCTACAGTCTAATGTATTTTTCTTAAAATAATATAGCTTGTGTATAAAAATGTTTTCTTAAATAATTTACAAATATCTTTTTTAATAGTAATTTACGTTACAAGGCCGAAAAATGGTCTATTAAAGTACCAGTCTGGATGTTTATGGACAAGGCGACGGACGAGCCGAGTCCGGAATTTCTAGACGAGTACTTTAAAGATATTTCACGGCCGTGTATCGTACAACGTTTTATTTCATATTGTTTTATCTTTTTTATAAGTAAATTGAAGTGTGAATATTCGGATAATATGAAGGTGTCCGTATTGTCAAAATAAGCCAATAGTAGTAAATCAGAAGATGTACCTGCCCCTGTAAATATTTCAAACTGCAGTATTACCGTTAACGTTTATAAGTAATTTTATTTTAATTTGAATAATAAAAATTGTTTAGAATTAACCCTGTGTTAGTAAAAATACTTAATTTCTGTTTCAGTCCGGTAAAGTTACTTTACCGGCCTAGTGATGTAATGTATCATTTTCCGGACTCAAACTGACAATGTAATGTAGTATATTAAAGTACATTATTAAATCAAATAAATTTTACGATAAATATTTTATGAAAAAAATCATCATATATTTGCTAAAACATAATTACTATTTTAATTAATATATATATATATATATATATATATATATATATATATATATATATATATATATATATATATATTTATATATATATATATATATATATATATATATATATATATATATATATATATTTATATTATATATATATATATTTATTGTCTGTCCACGTTTAGATTTTGAAGTTATGGCTTGAGCTAAAATCATGCAATTTGGCACATTGGTAGTCTTTAGCATCGTAGTAAAGAATGTGTTGACTGCTGTTGTTGTTGCTGGGAGGAGTATTATTTGTGACCTATTCTTTGGAGCAAAAGCTGCTAAAATACCTGAGAGGAACATGACAGATTATTTTTGTGACAGTAATCCCGTTAACTATGCTCAGGCTTAAAGATTGGTTTAAGAAACTGCATATTAAGGTGCTATGGTCAGCAAATCTAAAAATGAGATTTAATAGAAAAAAATTGCTCGTACTAACTTCTGGGATATCTCAGCATTATTTTGGTAAAACCCAGAAGTACCATTACCTGCAATAACACATTTACATGGATAAGAAAAAAGGTTAGGTATAAGAACGTAGGAAGTGTGAAGAGGCGTACTCTACCAGACACGTTCAATAGCGTTAAATATGCCAAAAAATGGAGAAAGTAAAGGGATTTACAATTATGTCATATGAATAAAAGAAGATACACTCAGGATTTTTTGTGATGGAATCCATACTGTAGAATATGTGTAACGTTATATTTTTTTTAATACTTTAATATGTAACACGGCTATTAGTGATGAGCAAAGCAAGATCAAGACCAAGACCAGGCTAGTCTTGGTCTTGGTCTTGCAAGTCTGGTCTAGATCTTGGTCTTGCACCACCCGGTCTTGGTCTTGGTCTTGCTGCAAGAGTCTTGCTGGTCTTGCTTTTTTGGTAGAAATAACTTAAACTCAGCAATCCTTAATATAATATATTTTTTTAATACCTAATAATAAATAAAGGTGGACACTCTATTTTTTGCTTTAAAATATACCAATTTTAAATGTGGGGGTTTATTTATAGTGCTCCATTCTTATTTGAATTGAGACGCAACCCGCTTTTATACATTTAATGGCATATAGAAACATTTTATTAATTAGAATTATTTAATAAAAAAAATATATATAAATTAAAGCTAATACAAAACTGTGTACTGTGTGAGCAAAAAAAATAAAGTCTTTTAATTTTAACCAAATGTAAAATTTTCCCGAAAATGATTCTGATATGTAAATATTGGTTTCTGATTAAAAAAGTTATTTAAGAAACTTTTCAGTTCACAACTATTTATCTTCAGATTAGTCAAACGTTTGCCGTACAAAGTTTGTATAAATACTTTATAAATATTCTGCATATAAAAGGTGGCTCAATAGTGTAACAAAGCTTGATATCTCTAAAATAGTTCCTGATAGTAAAAAACTGAACATACAAAAATAATAGAAAAAAGGGGCGTAAAATGTGAAATTATTTTTTATTTCAGAATTTTCCGAAGAACCCACTGCCCCATTAAACAAAATCGGTATTTTGTATATTAAGCTGGAAATAGTTGAATTGTCATATTATAGAAACAATGTTTACGTATATGATTGTTAAATATCATTTTGGGTTTTGACAAAAATGACGTCATCATTATTCTTCTGGCATTGTTTTTACTTTTTCGTCTAAACCGAAATATTTAAATTCCATTATTATATAAAAAGTGTTCCAATATGACATGACAATGAGTCTACTTGTTATCGTTATTGGGAAACTGTAACAAAGAAAAAAGTGATCGATTTGATTATTATTTTATTAAACCTGTTAATCATAACATAAACACCATTTTGGCAGTTTTCGACACATTTTTTGTCATGTTTATATGAAATACCCCTGTATAATAAATATAAAAATTGAATATTTTAATATTAAAAAAATGTCGCAGAAGTGCAAGAGTCTTGCAGGTCGGTCTTGGTCTTAAGTAGTCTTGCACTTCTCGGTCTTGGTCTGTGCTGCAAGACCAAGACCAAGACCAAGACCAAGGCCGCAAGACCAAGACCGGTCTCGCTCATCACTAGCGGCTATAAAATACCGTAGTTTTCTTTTTTAAAGCCATAGTTAACTGTAAAATATTAATAGGTTTTTTTCTCAAAATAAATTGTTCTTTTTGTCGTTTTATTATTTAAAGCAAAGAGGTAAGTCAAATTTCATTGAAAATTCAATTTAGTTTTTTGCCCGCCCGTAAAATTTTAAATGGCAATCTTAAATTTTCATGTGTTAGACCTAAAAAAATACACTTTGGTAATATAAATAGGTTAGAATATTAAATACATAAAAATAGGGACATAGTTTAGCCGAGAAGTGTGTTTGCTGCGAAAAATAGTTAGAAGGCTTTGAAAAATATAAGCGATAGCTTATTCGACGCGGAATGCAAATCTGAGAAAGGCGTTTTGAGGATTTTTTCTGCCCATAAAAATTACAATTTTTTAAAAAAAAACGAAAAAAAAGCTCATTTGAATTTTAATAATAATTCAAAAACCATAAGAGATAGCGGAAATTGCACGAAATACCCTAAAAGAAAAGGAAATTTCCAAAAACCCAAAACTTTTATCTTTCTTATTTAGTTTAACGCCAAAAATGGGCCTCCGCGGGACATTTTTGGTTGTGCACTCGGAGTCAAAACCGACGACACACAAAATAATTCTTTTTAAGGTATTAAATATGATTGGAAAAAATTAAAAATAACGGCGCATGCATAAAGAATTTATTTTTGTCGAAAATTTAATTTAAAGTTAATTTTTTAACAAGTTGGATAATTGTTAATTAACAAAATTGTTTCGAAATTTTGTCTTCATTGTACATTAAAAAAAAAAATTAATAATTGAAAATTTTTCGCTTCGTGGAGCCTTTCTTAAACACATACTTAACAAGATCACGCCATAAAAGTTTTTAAAAAAGTTATCCTTTGTTTACAAACTTTGACAAAAAATAAAAAATTAGAGTAATATTGTCAAACTTATAAAATTATTATAAACAAAGGATTAAAATTTATTAAACTTTTATGGCGTAATCTTGTTAAGTATGTATATAAGAAGGGCTCCATACAGCGAAAAATTTTTACGACATTTATTTAAACAGTTTTTTTAATGTACATATGTACAATGAAGACCAAATTTCGAAACAATTTGGTATATTAACAACTGCCTAACTAGTTAAAAAATTATCTTTAAGTTAAATTGTTAACGGGAATTAATTCTTTAAAGTGTTTTAGATACACCATTTTTTTTTAAATTTTCAATTAATATTTAATACCTTAAAAATAATTATTTAGCGTGACGTACTCGGTTTTGTATGCGAGCCCGCAACCGAAGGGGTCGCGCGTAGGTCCTTTTCAGCGTTAAATTAAAATTATAAATAATGGGAACAAAGTTTTAGGACTTAAGACCTTTTTTGAAAATTTTCCCCTCCTTAAGAATCTTTTTTGCAATTTCCGCTATCTGTTACGGTTCTTGAGTTATCATTAAAAATCAAAATTGCTTTTTTTCTGTTCGTTTTTTGTTAATAACAATTGCAATTTTTATTGGCAGAAAAAATCCTCAAAACGCCTTTCTCAGATTTGCATTCAGCATCGAATGAGCTATATTTTTCGAAGCTTTTTAACTATTTTTCGCAGGAAACACACTTATTGACTAGACTACAGTCATGTAACCAGAAATAAATATTTAATTTCAGGCAATATTAACATTTAATAATTTTCTTATATAAAGTATTTCAATGGCCCGCTTTTAAAATTTCACAGGTTTTTAGAATTGAGTAGAATCAAACATATTTTTTTGTGTTACACTTAAAAGTTAAACTTTTAAGTGTAAAAATATTGACTATTTTATTAAAGTAACAAAGAATACCGAAATACATTAAAAATTTAATTAAATTCTCCATGCCTGCCCATAAATTTTAAGAGGCCTTTAGAAGTGGATTGTAAGCCCAAATGATGTTCTGATACATTTAAAGAAAAGAAAGTTTAACTTTCTACTTTAACTATAACCGGACTTAAATAAACAATTCCTAAATTATTACTTAGTATTTAGTTTATGTAAAAAACACTTCCTTTTTCCCCATTTTATTATTTATAGTAACAAAGTTAGGCGAAAATTCATTGAAAATTCAATTTGATTATTCGTCCGCCCGTAAAATTTTACAGGATTCCAGCATGGAGAGGAATCAAAAATGTTCCTGTGTCGTATAATAAAATTTTAATAACCTTTATTGAGAAAATCAATTTATTTTACAAAATAATAAGCAAAATTCAGTCCAGATACATACAAAGTGTTCTAGAAGTCCTGGAATGCCCTAGTATCGTAAACAGCAATAAGGAAAAATACGCCCGATTTGATAAGAGTCTGTGCAATGTTGCCAAATGTATACTTTTTGACTAAGGTGGGCAACTTCGTTTTTTTAAATGCAAAGCCCTATTTATTTTTATTTCAATGACTTAGCATCCCGCAATAACTAAGACCTTCAAATTTCAAAACTTTATTTTATATATGGCACTTTAAATTTTTATAAATCGGCGCATTGATATTATTAAAACATTTAAATATCAGAACTTATTTTTACGTAGTTTTTAAAATAGGGTTTTTAGCAATATGGGTACATACTATTCCAGAGAGGTATGTACACTTACAAAAAAACATTTTTAACCAGGTGGATTGGACGAAAGAAAAGCTTGAATTGGCCATCCCGATCTTCCAACTTGACTCCTTTCGATTTTTTTTATTTGGATATTTAAAAAATCAGATTTATATGAAAAAAAAGTTTTTTTTTTTGTAAAAGAAAAGTCATATTTTAGAATCTACATAGAATAAAGTTTTAAGATTTGGACATTTTAGTAACAGCGATTCTCCGAAATTATTGCATAAAAAATAAGCTGGGATGGCCTACTTTAATTTAAAAGTATACACTTGGCAACATTGCAGATTTTATTATCAAGTCAGGCGTATCCCAAAACCACTATGTAGTAGTTTTTACATTTCCATTGTGCCGTTTGCGAAATACAATGCAGTTCTGGGATTTTTAAATATATTTTTTTAAGTAATAATGTGATGTTTTCGGAATTTTTTACTTACGTGTGTCCTAAAATCTACTTACATACTTTTCAAGTTTTTACTATTTTGGGAAGTACCCCATAATTTTGATGAGCCAATGAGTAAATGTGTCAATCGTTCAGTCAGTAGTAAGAGAGGCAATTTTTAAAATCGAATATTTTAGAATTCACTAGACATGGGTATTTTTTTTTTAAGGGTAATAAGAATACCTATGTGGAGTTACGCACCAAATTCCATACCTTTATGTGAAACGATAACAAAGTTATAATAGGGGGAAAACACGATGAAATGTTACGTGTAATATACAGGGTGTAAAAAGTATGATGCTCACGATTTGAATGGGCGATAGTGAAGCTCAAAATAAGTCGAAAAGTTTATACGACATATGTGTCAAAACTTGACAGATTTTTGTCTAAACGATGTCATTAACTTTGAAAACAGTTATTTCTAAAAACCTTAACAACATGAAACTTGTGTCTTAATCGCTTATCAGAAGATTCATTTGCTAATAAAATAAACTAAGTTTTAAATGTTTTAGTCTACAATTTAAAAAAATATATTTACAATAATTTTTCGCCCAGTTAAAATTAAAAAAAAAAAAAATTGCCAACAGAGCTACCCAGAACCTTTGTGCGTAAAGTAAAGTCAGTTGTACATTGTGCTCATCGGTCCGGGCGCGATATTTTTGTTTGTTTTTAAATCGGAAAAATATGCCGATATGTTTTAAATTCAAGACAAAAGTAGTGCAAATGTACCAAGGAGTTATAAAACCGAAATGTGTGCGACCGGGAAATCTTATTCTTTAAATAAAATAAAAAAGTGCTGTTTTAAAGCATAATAATTTGTGTTCTTATAATGGATATTAAGCCTATTCTTGTGGTAAGTACAATTATTTTTAATTACAAATAAAAACCAAACAATAATTGATTGATTTTTACTTAAATTTAATTCCAAATTAAATATCAAAATAAATTGCAAGAAGTAATTTTTATTATTTGTATGTTAATGAACATCTCCTTAAAAAAAGTGTAAATATGCAAAACCTCGCAAAAAACGTTCAACGTTCGAATCGCTGCAATAAAACGGGTGCCAACTTTTTTAAACTTTAAAAGGTCATATTTCGAAAACAATTTTTGAGCTCCACTATCGCCCATTAACATTGTGAGCATGATACTTTTTACACCCTGTATACACAAGCTCGACCCTGGGATGAGATTTCTGTGTAAAAAAAAGATGTTAATTAAGAATATCTAAGTGCAAAAAAATAAAGCAAAACCTATCGCCTCGTTGCCGCATTTCTTTATTTATTATGGGTGTTAAATGTTTTCCCCTACTTTCAATTTAAATGGTTGGGAGAGGCAACTTTTAATTTATTGGTTAGTTTGGGGGCTAAGGTGTCAGATGTTTCACACGTCTCTCGCCTAGCATTCCCGTAGATGAGACGCAATCCGCGTCGTAAAGAATACACACTTTGCTTGACCGGCAACAGTAATATAAAATAAAATAAAGTAAATATTTGAATTCTTACGCTCGCAATAAAATGTAGACCCACAGTCCTCATAAATTAATCTGTATACAAAAGAACTCAAAAACATATTAGCGAGCGACATGATATTTTAAAATGCAAAACAGTGTTATCACATTATTAAAAACAACCATTCTATAATTGTTAAAATAAGGATGCTAAAATTGGTTTGTATTTAAAATAATTAAAAATAGTTTATAGTAAAACATTTTTAACTATGCAAGAAAACTGTGCTATGCTAATTAAAAATGGCAGGTTAAAAGCGTGCAGTTACTTTGGTGTTCGAGCTATTATCACCCTGTTTAAAATGCATAACTTACTAATACAGATATAGGAGCACTAAGACGCTTATTATTATTAAAGTCAGATGTTACCAATAGCGGAGCTATATTGGGTAGGACGAGTAAATTCTACTCAATCTATGTATTTTGAATTGTGTATTAGGCAACATATTTTAAAGTTTGTTTGTGCTTTGTTATTGTTTTTAAACTTTATAAGAAATAAAATAAATAAAGTGTCCACTACTTCAATTTTACCTGATGAAAGCGTACTACGTGAACCGGACACAAAATACTAGAGTCTGACCGAAACTGGTTTTCCGGCCGAAACCGAAACCGAATATTCGGCCGTGGCTTCAGTTTCGGCCGAAACCAAAACCGAAACTAACGTGGTCAAGTATAAAATTCCCTAAAATACTGAAATTTGGTGCATTTTACCCATTATTCTGCATTAATTAGGACATGAAATGGAAACACAGTATATTAATTTTGTTGTAATTATTTATTTTAATTTTATCTTTTAGGTACCTCTTATATAAAAATAATAATTACTAAAATTTTGCTACAGAGCTATCCGAACGGCGCACTTGCCGTGAGAAACGAAGTTAGACGAGCGTGCACGACAACTTCCGAAATCAGTTTCGGTTTCGGCCGTAATAGTTATATTATTTGTACTCATGTTTAGATGCATGTGTGATATTTAACACATTATCTTCAACCAAAAAATAGGAAAAAATATTGTTTTCTACAAACGTGTTAAAAATTCAATTTTTACCACTATCTAGATGCCTTAAAAATGTTACTTTAAACACTAGTGCCCTAAAGTAACATTTAAAAGCACTAGTGTTAAAAGTGAAATGTCAAATTTAGAAAGGTAATGTCAACGTTTATTTATTTACTAACATTTATATTAATTGTACCTCTGTGTATCTTTTTAAATGGATTGATGCAACCAATACTTTCTCCTACATTTTATTCCATTTCAAGTTGATTTTAGGTAAAAACTAAAACGAGCTAAAACTGACACGATGAATCAAATTTGAAGTAAACATGCCCTAACCAATCAGCATCAGCAGAATTTATTAATAAATGCTAACTTATTTTTAACTGCATTATTGCGTTTGTAAAAAAAAATATTGTATGATATTTGTGTTAAAAGTACGTTTTAACCGACTCATGTGGGTTGCAGCAGTTCACATTCCTCCCTTAAAATTTTACTTTTAACAATTATATCATAAATAGCTATTAATTTTTGTTTTTAAGTTGCCTTCCTTTAACAATGACATTTGTCACATTCTACAAGCTATCTGGCTGGGCGTCAGTAGTCTTGCAGGCATTGCTCATACCTATCTTGTGGACAAAAATCTAAGAAAATAACAATAAAAATTGCCATTTTGTATTTTTTTTTGTTTTTTACATTTCTTTTGCAACATTTTTTAGCTTTAGAAGGTACTTTTTTAATAGGAAGTTTTATTTTCCACAAAAAGGAACTAACATATTTTTGCTAAAATTGCATGAAATACAAGATAATTTAAAATTTTTAAATAATAAGAAAATTACCTCGCTCTCAAAAGCGCAAGCCCAAATTTAAATATTTTTTATATTTAAATACTCAAAAACTATATAATCAATTAAAAAACTGTTCTTATAAATTTGGTTCTTATTCGAAAAGAGCATATCAGCCACATCCCCAAAAGGCACAAACACAAAGAGCCAGGGGCACAGTAACATTTCATAAAGCAATTTTACGCCAGGACCGATATTTTTTCTTTGTTTCTTTATACTTAATTGCCTATGACAATATTTTAAGGTAGTTCTTTGAACACTTTCAGTAATTTCTTAAAAACTGCCCTGTCATAACAAAACAACGTATCTTGCGATACGCTGTTTTCTCGAAAGCTAAAAATGTTCTTTTAGGGTCACTTAATGGTAGGGTATCATCAAAATTTTGCTAATTTAATTAATTATGCTAATAAAATTGATATAATGTGCGTATAAAAAAAGTTACAGCGTTTAGTCATAACAGTTCTAAATGAACATTAGTTTGTCACGATAAGAAGACGTATCTCGAGTTACAGCGTTTTGTCTTAACAAAATTGATTTTTTTCAGAAAATTCTGTTAAAACAGGCTTATAATTTTCGAGATACGTTGTTTTGTCACGACAGGGCAGAAAAGGGTCCAGCTTCTCGTAAACTAGTAATCTGGATTCTGTCAAACTTACTTAGTTGAAATCACTTGTAAACAATGTTTAAAAACTTATTCTGGTCAAGAATGCCTACTTTGCTTATAAATTTCGCTTGTCGGCTAATTTTCAAATAAAAAAAGCTAGGTTAATTTGATAAAATTTTAAACTTTATTTATTATTACGCAAGTGTTTTACCTAATTTAAAATGGCAAAACTGATAAAAATTTGTTGACAAGTCCTTTTATGAACTACTAGTTCAACATCTTTTAAAACATAATTTTATTTTAAAAAAGCAAAATATTGAATAATTTGCTCAAAATTATACGATGGGCATACACTTAAAAAAACATGTGCCTAATCTTGTGGCCTTAACATATAAAAATCTAGGACATCACTTTAAAGTCAGGTTTTATAGTGATTCTTACAGTCCACCTATTAAAATTATAGCATTTAAAATAAAAAGTGTATAGATAAAACTATACACTTTTTAGCTTTTCCATTTATAGGAATAGTGAAGTTAAATACACTAACTGGGTATTTCACCTTTTACCGAAAACTAAGTTCCATAAAATTTAAAATGTAGCTCACGTAGTCTATACTTACCCTAAGAGGAAGTTTAGCAGTTTAATTTAAAAATTGTGGCACCATATGAAACACTTACCTGAAAGAAAAAAATATATATAAATAATATTTCACAAATTACATAAATGTTTCCGGCAATTTTTATAAAAAACATGTAAAAATAATATTACAAGAAAAAACTTTTGTAGCGCATTTTAAAATTGATATTTTAAGAATCAATATATTTAGTATTTTAGTTTAAAGGTGAAAAGAAGAAAAACTAATAAAATAAATTCATCCCCAAAAGTACAGGTACATTGCAGAGAGGTCACCCTTTAGGTAGGAGGTAAACCGGGAAGAAACAAAAAGGTACCTATTCGTAATTAGATATTTAACTTCTTTTACAATACAAAAAAGAAGTTTATTTAGAGTACAGTATTAGGACAGGTATAGACAGACAGACTTAGAAATTAATAACTCAAAAATTGTAAGTTTGGTTTTTTTATTCAATACACTTGGGTGGAACAAATAGTAAATAAAATTGCAAAACAAGTACCTCTTTTAATCAACACATCACATACAAGACTTTAGCTAACTAGAGCTTTTTAAAACACCTCTTTCTTTTGAGAAAGGATTTCCACAAAAAAAGCCTTAATGTATTGCCACGTTTACTTGTAATAAATTCGAAATTTTTTATATTTTGTATTAAATGTATTACTAATAACAGCAGAAAGTATATTCACCGCCTTGTCATTTAATAGGAATAAAGACAACCCTTATATGCCTATTTATGTAATTTTGTATATGGGATAATGACTTGGAAGTACACCCTCCTTGTACCTGTCTTAATTTTCCGCAATTTACCTGTCATGTTTTTAAATCCTTGCTTTCGTTCAGAGCTGTCGGTAATGGTTAATTCCATTACCGAATAATTGAAAAATCGTATTTAATTACTTGTTAGTATTTGGATTACTTTAATTCAATTACTTTTCGAAAAAGGTAATTGTATTTGGATTATTAATTAATAGGATATTATAATCGTAATTGGTAATTGATTTTCACGAATCACAAGTCATTCAATTACTTAAAACGTAATTCGATTACTTATAAAGTAATTCAATTACTTAAAAAATTATTTAATTACCTAATAAATAATTGAATTACTACGAAAAATTTAATTATCTTTCTTTATGGAAAAACTTCCGGAATTTTGGTGAGCCAGAAAGAGCATCTTAGTATTTTCGATTGATGCTTACCGCCACCATTTGTATGCTTTTTTTTTGTAAGAAAATCTGTTGATGTTTGGGGTAGGATAAAAAGAATTTTTTATTTTAGGTTTATTTAATGTTGAACTTGCCGAAAAAGCAGTTTGAATAGTGTGACGTGCGCTTATGATGCAAATTATTATAAATATTTTATTTTTTTAGTGTATCGTGTTTAATATATGTGGTAATTTAAATAAAGTAATTGCTAAAATATTTAGTTACTTTTAGTTCTAATTGATAATTGAATTACTTTTAACAAACATGTTAGTAACTGGTAATCGTAATTTACTACTACTTAAAAGAGTAATTGGTAATTGTAACTGAATTACTTTTTATAAGTAATTGCGACAGCTCTGCTTTCGGTCGTTGTAAGTTTGCAAGTGCCAATAAATTTAACTCGAATTTACCTGCTTTGAGTATAAACCAATAAAAAAACACCCCATATCGACTGAAATTTTGTATACTATATTTTAAATTTTTACAAATTGACTTTGACTGAGTCGCTCATTTTTTTGTATAATGACACCTTCGTGGCGCTACTGAATGTTTCCCTACAAATTAGCTTTTCTGTGTTCGAAATAAGCCAGCTGCTTTAATTTTCAAAGTGCAGCAACTGTGCATTTTCGCATAAAATCATCTTTTTGATCTCCGCTTTATAAAACATAGCATTTTCTTTAATGTCCGTTTGAAGATTGTTTAAGAGCTTACGAGGAATACTTAAACATTTTAGAAGAGCTTTTTGGATTTTTATATTGCGGCGGATATGTGTACAGTAAAATAAATTAACCTAATTGACAAAGCAAACAATATTGCAGCATGTAAGACTTTAAGTTTACCAACTATAATAACAAAGGATACTTTTCTTTTGATTTTCATTTGATATCAGGCAGAAAGTAAGTACCTAAAAGCTATCATAAATGATAATATGGGAAATAAGATCTCAGATTATTATTAAGAATGCCTTCCAAGTATGGTATAGTCTGTCTCAAAGTATATCGCTATGGCTTTTGACGGACAATACCCCAACAAACCTTTAACAATTTTATTACCTATTGTTATTGGGTAAACCCATTATTTCATAATGGCAGGGGTGGGCCAGGTATTTCTTGAGTATTGACCATTAGGTATATTAATATTTCGGCTAATATTTTAGTGGCAGTGTTGAATAACCGTTTTTACTGTGCGTTTCAAAATGTTGTTTTACGAAAATATAACTATGTCGCGTCGAAATCATTTGTCATTAGATGCAAAACAGGTTGTGAAAAATGTGTATGAAACTTTAATCAGTAGAGGACTAATTAAACAAGATTCTTTAAAAGAAACCTGTCTACTTACAAAAACTTCAATATCATCGATAAGGGATATTATTATTAGTAAAGACTTAAACAAAAAAAAAAAGTAGTGATTTTCTCATCGTATAGACAATAGTGATTAGGACCTAATAAGAAGGAAAATATATTGTCTTTATGAAAGTGGAATTGTTACTACCTTGAATAAACTGACGTGCCACCCTCCATAGAATTGTTTGCAAAATGGGCTTTAAATACCGCAAAATAGACAAAAGATAAGTAGTAATGGAATCGCACAGATTACGCACTTAGAGATTTAATTACCTTCAAGAAATTAAAAGATATAAAAGATATGAAAACAGATTCATAATTTACCTTGATAAAACATGGTTCGATAAACCCGACACAGTATCCAAAAGATGAGTTGATTCCAGTCAAAACTGTCAGACGAAAGCACCTTCAATAAAGGAAAACGCATTACTATAATACACGCTGGTTCAGAAGACGGATTTGTCCCAAACTGCTTGCTGTTGTCTGCAAAGAATATTAAGGATTCTAGCTTGGATTATTATGAGGATACAAGTGCAGAACTTTTTTAAAACTGGTGTAAAAATTATCTTTAAAAAAATATTCCAAACAACAGTGTTATTGTCATGAATAACGCAAGCTACCACAGCCGTCTACTACTCAAAGCACCAGCTCCATTAAGTTCAAAAACTGAAATCCAAGAATATTTGATAAAAAATAATATTTATTTTGAATTCAGTTACAAAAAGCGCAACTTTTGGAAGTCTCAAATTCATATGCAATTAAAAAACAATATGTATTTGATACTTTGGCTGAACAGGCTGGGCATACTGTCTTACGTCTTCCTCCGTATCACTGTATGTTTAACCCCATAGAGCATTTGTGGAACCAAGTAAAATCAAAGACCAGAGCAGAAAATGTTACAACTACTTTAAATCTCAGTGTTATAAATTTGATAAAAAATGTAATTACTAACATACCAGTTCAAAGCTGGAAAAATTCAGTACAGCACATTATAAAAATTGAGGACTCTTAGATTTCTATACAAAGCAACATAAATACTCTTGTAATTAATCTCAGTGATGACTCTGATAGTGAAACACAATTAGATTTGGATATTTAGATTAAAAATGTAATTATGTAAAGATAATATAGTTATAAATTAAGGAAAATAAATAAAAGGGAAGCATAAGAGTGGAATTTGCCAGCGAAGGGATTATTAATGACGCCACGCTTGCAGACAGGCTTTTTTCTCTTGGCCACCGACGTGCTGTAATGGATCCGTCGCCCTTTCATAGGTATTTTATGGCTTCTGCTTTAAGGAATTAGCCAGTGTAATTCCTTCTTTGTTTGTTCCCAACAAAGCAACACGTAGTGCCACTCCTATGCATCCCTTTAGTGTCCAACCTTAAAGGCCCCGAACTTTTCACTTTATTCTTTTCTTTATCATATAGACATTTTCAATATTTATGTGTTTATAAGGGGGCAAATTTTAAACAAGACGTTTTTTCTTTTCATATTTTAAGGGTATGAAAATGCTGGAAATTAAAAAGTTAAAATTAAAAATTCTGCGAAATCAAAAAGAGGTTAAAAATATATCTTTATGTATAAAGAATAAAATAACATATCATTTAATTACCGAATATATCATTTATAGTTTCGGTATTAAATATTTAAAATACAATTTTTCCTAATGCCACTATGACCAGTTAATTTTAATTAAAGTGATGTCAGACTCCATCTTATCTTTTAAATAATAAACATTATATTCTATAAAATTCTAGTGATATAATAACATCTAGTCTTTAAGATGCTAAAGCTTTTTAGATGTAATTTTCCGAATTAAAAAGTTATATTTTTGTTCTTTTTTAAAAGGTCATAAACTTCTTCATAAAATACAAAAAAAGTACAATTTGCAATTATGTTTTTACAAATTTTAAAGCAGCATGGCAAACGGCCTTTTTATCATTTAGGTTTAAGAAGACCATTTCATAAGACAATCGATAATAAGATTTGTATCTAAGCAAGCAATTGATTGAGCGCTTTAGTATTGTAATATTATTTTTATTGAGAGACGGTTACGTGATAAAATCATGGCAACACATAAGGTTATTTATAAGTATACGTAGAGACGAGAATATATAAAATATTCCAGCTTCTAAAAATGGAAATATCAAAACTTTAGTGAATATATTTTTGTAACTTAGCAATTATTTATTATTTTCCTATTCTGTTCCTGGTCAAGATCTCCATACATAAACTGTGTAAGGCTTTTAAAATCTCCATGCATGTTTTTAAATATCACCCTGTATTAGTAGTCTAGATATATAAAATGTCGTCAGTATTTTACATGATTTAGAAATTGTGCCATTTTTCTTCTCTCATTTTGTCTTATCTTCATAAAACAACTTTTATTGTTGGTTTTTTAAAACTTTTATATTAGTTTTTCAAAACTTTTATTGCTACTCTTGACATTAAAGCTAATTCACAATGACCTAAAAAACATAATTTTCCAATACATACATCTATTCTTGTGTTAATATTATCGCATTTGTTACGAATAACTAAGTTTTAAAAGGAGTGCGCTTTGTTATATTAGTAGGAGAGCTGGTGAACAATTTTGAGTAGGTTCTTAAGGCAATTTGAAAATGTGTGTAATGGTTCTTGAAGGTCCTCTAAAAATAAAAATTAAGATCTGGTTGTAGGGTAGCGGCTCCTTGAATTAAAAAAAAATAGGGTCGGTAGGGGGCCGCTTCCCTTCAGCCAGACCTTGAAATTTATGTTAAGGGGTCCTTTAAGGCCAATTACACAAATTTTCAGAGTACCTCAAGAATCTACTCAAAATTGTTCACCAGATCTCAAACTACTATGGGAGCTGGTGAACAATTTTGAGTAGATTCTTGAGGCACTCTGAAAATTCGTGTAATTGTCCTTAAAGAACCCTAAACATAAAAGTCAAAGTCTAGCTGAAGGTTAGAGGCCCCTTACCAAACCTTGCATTTTTTAATTTTTAATTCAAGGGTTGGTTTGGGCCGCTACCGTTCAGCCAGACCTTGATTTTTATGTTTAGGGGTCCTTTAAGGACAATTACACGAATTTTCAGAGTGTCTCAAGAACCTACTCAAAATTGTTTACCAGCTCTCCTACTAGTCCGAGATCTGGTGAACAATTTTAAGTAGATTCTTTAGGCACTTTAAAAATTCGTGTATTTGCCCTTAAAGGACCCCTAAACATAAAAGTCAAGGTCTAGCTGAAGGGTAGAGGCCCCCTACCAACCCTTGTATTTTTTTAATTTTTATTTCAAAGGTTGGTAGGGGCCGCTACCGTTTAGCCAGACCTTGACTTATATGTTTAAGGATCCTTTAAGGACAATTAAAAAAATTTCAAAGTGCCTCAAGAACCTACTTAAAATTGTTTACCAGCTCCGGACTATATTGTTTAAATGACTTCTGTACACTGAATTTAACAACAATAAATCTTTAATTCAATATAATCTAAATTAATTTCTTGTACAGAACTTCTCAAAAATATTAATTTTTATCAAGTTCAGACTCATTAAAATTATGGGGCACATTTCAAGAAAGTAGAACCGTAAATTTGATCTATAAGTAGGTTTTAGGCCACAAGTAAAGAAACATTTTTAAAAAAGGCACATTTTTATTTCGAACACCCTAAAGCAGAGGCGGTTATATCGTATATTTAGGGGTTATTTGAGAAGTTTGCAATCTGATTAAACCTGACTTTTTGAGGTAATG
Organism: Listronotus oregonensis; assembly: GCA_019359885.1. NCBI lineage: Eukaryota > Metazoa > Arthropoda > Insecta > Coleoptera > Curculionidae > Listronotus > Listronotus oregonensis. Next base: position 390,312 of record JAHBCN010000304.1, read on the forward strand.
ATTGTCTTGAAATTTAAGTTACAAGCTGGATTTTATTCCATTCACTAAACTTAGAACAAAAGAGAAAACATCATACCTTAAACATCTATTTAAAATATCGGCTAAGTTCCTATCCAAAAATCTCGGCCTCTAAAGTTCTAAGATTTAATATTAGACCAAGTTTTGTATTAATAAAAAAACTATTTGTAGTATTGAAAAAAACATTCGTTAACACAGAAAAATCAGTAAAAAACAGGCCAAGTCAAAAAATAATTTGGTCTTATTTTAGTTTAGTACTTTAGGAGGTCGAGATTTTTGGATAGGAACTTGGCCCTTATTTAACATAAGTGTTTTTGAAATGATAGTATAAGTTCAATATAATCTTAGAAATTGTACTGGTTGTTTAAGAAAACGAAAAATATTATAGAGTCTTTTCTGTTGCAGAAACCTGAAAGATATTTTTCCATAGCCAAAATTAAGCTAACATTTCCTAATAAATCTTGATAAAATAATAAAATCTATTTTATAATCCTCCCCTATAATCGTGGCTAAACAGCGAAGTGTAAATGAAATTCCTTATTCACAATCTAAAAATAGCGAACAAAGAAAACCACGCTTCGATGTATACGAACGATGCCTGCGCTTGGGAAGACTTAGCATCCAATCAGAACGCCGGACCCTTAGGATGACGGTGAAGGGAAGGGCGTCGGAAGAGTAGGTCACGCGCGCGTCAAAGAAATAGACCAATAAAATGGGTCGGACGACAAGCCCCGGAGATCGGCAAAGCGACAAATTTGAGTAGTCATGAGTGCGGTTGAGATAGGACCCATGGCTGGAAATTTTCTTCCTTCTTCTTACCAGAAATACAGTGATCTGCGCGGTCGAGTTAGGACCCGTGCCTGTACTCATGGTGCGGAGGCGTAATGATAAACGTTTCCCCACTATACTCTATAACTGATTCTTTTTTTTTTTATCTTGAGACAGTCCACGAAAGCTGATGCCTAAGTACTAACGTACCGTGGGTGTCTTCAGTGTGGTGAGAGGGAGTTTGTTCACACGGGACTTAAATTTTTGCAGATTGGGAGGAGAAGGAAGAACTTCTGCGGGCAGCAGGTTCCATAGTCTTTACACTCTAGGGCTGAAGGAACGAAGAAAGTGGGAAGTTCGGAGCCTCGTGTGAAATACGACGTTATATTCTTTTAAACTGAAAATTTATACGAGGTATATTATAACCTCAATTTAGATTTATTTATCTACTTCAGCCATTGTAGAATAAAAGCTTTTAGAAAGATATTATGTCAAACCTAATATTTCTTTGTCAAAATAAAGAAAAATGTCCATAAAAACATTTTTCTCATTATATACTTCTGAAAAACTAGTGGTTATAAAATTCTGTATAAAATATGTATATGTTTACCTAGAGATACTATTTTGATGCTATAAAAATAAATTAACAATAAGATAATAGCATATTCCATTACTTCGCCCTGACTAAGAGAAACCCTAAATATATAAATTCGACTGATCATAAAAAAAAATGTGGGTGGTCTGGTGATTTTGAAATGCTAACAGTTGGAATAATTAAAGTGTCAATTAAAATATATATACCAAAGCAACAACGTTGCCATACTTTATAAGGTATAAATATACGATTTTAAAAAGAACGGGCTCTATTTGCATGTTGTCAATATAGTCGATCATAAATTGCTGCCTTGCAATAAATTCATAAACAAACACATGTTTAGGCCTAACGTTAAACAGAGGTAAATAATAAATTCTGCAACATAATTATTGATAAGTGAGCGACTGTGCGGATGGTTAATAGTAAAAAACATTTAACGTACATATTTAAAATAAGAATCTCGCGTGCAGACAGTGGTCCTATAGTCCGCAAAAAAGCTGGCCAATAAGAGATATGCATGAGTCATTTTTTTTACATATTACTATAAAATATAGTTAATTCAAAGCCGCACTGCTGCCTCACCTCAGCGGGTTCAAATTGCAATTTTTTTACCTAAAAAATTGTAAAAAATCGTTTTTTTACATATAACTCGAAAACTATTGACTTAAGAAAAAAAGGTCTAATAAAAAAAACTTAATTTTTGTATTTTTTTTTAGTTTTTGAGATATTAGCAATTTAAATTTAAAATAAAAACGCTAATATTTCAAAAACTGAAAGAGCTACAAAAAATGTATTTAACAAAAAATATGCTTATAATATATATATATATATATATATATATATATATATATATATATATATATATATATATATATATATATATATATATATATATATATATATATATATATTATTTAATAAGCTTTATAAAAAAGGCTATATACACATTTTTAATAAAATAAGTAATATAGGAAATATAAGCAAAAAAGTGAAATTGGCTTATAACAATATTTTTTGGTACAAGTAAGTATACCAACTTCCACCCATCCAAAAATTAATTTAAAATGTTTTATTTATTGAATAAAACAAACTAATACACATGTGCCTCGAGGCATTGGAGGATAACATGGTGGCACGAATGTTTTATTTAATTTTTTTGGTCCAAGAAGTGCCTCCTCTATCTGGGTGTTATATACCTGGCAGGACGCTTAACATTTTTCGATCTATATGCTATTATGTGTATAGCTCATCGTTTAAATATTTTTATTATTGATTTAAATAATAATTTTATTAGTTTATAATAACAGTTACTCGTTCAAAATGATCCGAAGAAAATTTTAATCATATTTTTAATATTCAAGACTTACAATCTTTTTAATAGAAATTATAGCACTTACTAATTTATTTACTGCTTTAAAATACAATTTTTCTAATGTACAAATGCAGTTATTCAGTTGCCATAAATTATTTTTTTCTTTTAGAGTTTGTAGACGTTCATACGAATCAAATGCAAAAATTACGCATTCAACTTACTTTACAAACATTCTTAGTGCATTGCTTTGTTTCCTCGACTACTAAACGTGTCAGTTCTCGTACTGCTTCACTACACTCGTGTTTCAAAGCGTTTAATAATTTTTTAAGTAATTTTGACAGTATTGCTTAAATGCCAAAGTGATTATTATTGTTAAATTATAGTTTATTTATCCCTAAAAATCACTGTAATAGTTAGTGTTAAAAAGACTGTAAGCTTAGAAAAAGTAGATAGCTTAATAAGAGAAATGTTTTAAAGGTTTTATGTTAAATAAATTATAAAAAATTGGATTTTAAAAACATGAATTAAATTTTCTCCGGATTACTCTGAACGAGTAACTGTCTTTATAAATTATTAATACTGATATTTAAATCGATAATAAAAATATTTAAACGATGCATCCTGCCAGGTATATAACACCCAGGTAGAGGAGACACTTATTTGTTTTCAATAAAATAAACCTTAAATTTTCTTTTAGTTAAAGTTTCAAGGAGATCGGAATGGGTACAGGTATTGGACCAAAAAAAATTAAATAAAATATCCGTGCCACCATGTTATCCCCCACTGCCTCGAGGCAGACGTGTATTGTTTGTTTCATTCAATGTAAACATTCTGAATCCATTTTTAAATGGACCGGAGTTGGTATACCTACTTGTACCAAAAAAATGTTAAAATTTTTGACCAAAATAACTTTTTTGTTTGTATCTTTATTACTTATTTTATTGTATATAAATATGTATATAGCCTTTTTTATAGAGTATATGGAAAGCATATTTTTAGATGTATACATTTTTAAGTTTTTAGTTTTTAAGATATTAGCGTTTTTATTTTAAAATTATATTAAATTATATTAGTATCTTAATAACTAAAAGACCTACATATACAGTGTGTCCCAAATTGGGCCTACATGTATTGGTAACTCGGGAACCATTAGAGCTACAGTGTTGGTTAAATTAGGAAAGTTTTAGACAATTTAATTGCAAATTTAAATATGCTGTTAGATTATATTTATCTTTTATGGTTTTTGAGATAATTAAGAAAAACCAAAATGGTGCATTTTTAACTTTTGCCTGTAGCTCGCAAACTACCAATTTTACGGTTTTAAGATTACCACATTATTGGAACACTTTTTTAAGAAGAATTTAATTTAAGTAAAAATATTTTTCTAACTTTATTTGTTTTTAAGATATTTACCCAAACTTTGGATTTTCATACGGAAGCCATATTGGATTTTTACATTTTTAAAAAGAGCTCTTCAAGAGCTTTTTATTGATGTATCACAAGTCTAGGTTTTCAAATTGCTTAAGCTCTAAAAACGATAATTTTTGTTTATTTGATAGTAGGCTTAGACTAGACTGCGTAATGGCCGCCCCGTTTCATAAAAAGCAAATGATCCGCATCTTATTATTTAAATAATGTAAATGTCAAAATTAGCGTGCATCTTATTTCTCGTATTCAACAAAAATTCAAGTTTTAATTATTTTAAGTTTTTAGAATAATGGCTCTTTATTATTCCAATGATGAAAAGGTGGATATGCTAGAAATTTATTTTAAATTTAACAGAAATACAGAAGCTGCAGCACTTGCATACGAAGAACAATTTCCGGAGCGGCAACAACCTAACCAAAGACATTTTAGATTCTTAGTTACGAACTTGTTAGGCTATGGATCTTTGTGAAACCGAATCCCAAAACTTATACAAAAAATAATGAAGCAAGAGAGGCGATTATAATGGAAAACGTTAGAGATGATCCCACAACATCGGTTAGAAAAGTGGAAGAACAGACAACAATTCCTAAGTCATCTGTGCATCGGTCTTTAAAAAACACCGTTTTCGTCCATACAAACCACGTATTGTCCAGTGTCTTCAGGGGAATGATTTCAATAGACAAATCACCTTTAGTCAATGGTTACTTAAAAATGGTTAACTAAATGTCAACAGATTTCCAATCCAAGGTTCTCTGGACAGACGAAACCCGGTTTATCACTGCTGGGATACAGAAAATCCACATAATTTAGAAGAAAGACGGCTACAAACAAGGTTTGGCTTTAATGTCTGCTGTGGCATCATAGCTAATTTAAAATGCACCTTTAATATACGTCTCACAATTAGATAAAACATTAATTTTTCTGTTTTAGACAACCGTTTAATTGGACCATTTATTCTTGAAGAAACTCTGAATGGAGATAGGTATTTGCTACTCCTGCAAGAACAGATTTTACCGGCCATTAGAAATACAGTTCCGCCAAATGAAATGAATAATTTGTGGTTCCAGCAAGACAGATGTCCAGCGCACAGTACCAGGGAGGTGATGGAGGTCCTTAGAAATACCTTTAATGACAACATAATCTCTAATAATGGGCCAATTGCTTGGCCAGCTAGATCACCGGACATCACACCCCCTGATTTTTACCTATGGGGACACGCAAAAAATGATGTGTACGAGTTTTCTCCGCCCGAAACTAGACTGGAACTAGAACACAGGGTACGGGATGTGTTTGTTTCCATCAACCGAAACACGTTACGCCGAGTAACCCGCAAGGTGTTGGAAAAATGCGAGAAGTGTGTGGAAAATGGAGGAAGACATGTACTGTGATTTTATTTTCTTGTTTACTAATACATTTTTGTTTTACAGTTGTGTTTAATTATTATCAGTTTAAGGTAATATTAGGAAGTATTAATTTTTGCAAAAAGCATCACTTTTTTGTATAAGTTTTAAATTTCGCTCTCACAAAAGATCCATAGGGTAACAAGTTCATCACTAAGAATCTTAAATGTCTATGGTTAGGTTGATGCCGCTCCGGATGCGTATCATTTGTTTCTTATAAAACGGGGCGGCCATTACGCAGTCTAGTCTAAGCCTACTATCAAATAAACAAAAATTATCGTTTTTAGAGTTTAAGCAATCTGAAAACCTAGACTTGTGATACATCAATGAAAAGCTCTTGAAGAGCTCTTTTTAAAAATGTAAGAATCCAATATGGCGTCCGTATGAAAATCCAAAGTTTGGGTAAATATCTCAAAAACAAATAAAGTTCGAAAAATATTTTTACTTAAGTTAAATTCTTCTTAAAAAAGTGTTCTAATATTGTAATAATCTTAAAATCGTAAAATTGGTAGTTTGCAAGCTACAGGCAAAAGTTAAAAATGCACCATTTTGGTTTTTCTTAATTATCTCAAAAACCATAAAAGATAAATGAAATCTGAAAGCAGATTTAATTTTGCAATTAAATTGTCTAAAACTTTCCTAATTTAACCAACACTGTAGCTCTAATGGTTCCCGAGTTACCAATACATGTAGGCCCAATTTGGGACACACTGTATATAATACAAAAATTACGTAGTTTTATTAAACGATTCATTTTGATTATACCTTTTTTTAACAAAATGAATAGTTTTCGAGTTATATTGAAACACCCGATTTTTCAAGATTCTTTTAGTAAAAAAATTAAATTTAAACCCGCTAAGCTGATGCAGCAGTGCGGCTTTAAATTGACTATAGTTCATGGTGGTATAAAAAAAAACATGCGTATCTCTTATTGGTCGCCCTTTTTGCGGTGGCCTCCCGGACTATAACAGAACATAGGCACTATTTTGCCCTCGATTTCGACTAATAAGTTGTGGTACTTTTGTCATCCCAAAGTCCAAAATGTTTATAAATATAAGGTATTCATTCCCAAACTGATCCTTTAAAGAAAGAATTGTATTTATCCAGAATATAAAGTCATTAATTTTACATAAAGGACTCAAAAACATTCTAGCGTGAAAAGAAGAAATATGAGACACTTTTAAATAAGTGGTAAATAATGGATACACTTGTGTACAGCTCTAAAATTCATTTATAAAAACAGATATAAAAACTCAAGATGTATATTTTTTCTTGTCGAGTATTTTGACAAAAATGTGTAGATTATTTGTTACGATTTAGTTTTTTGTCGTTTAAATAACTTGCTTTTATAAATCTATATTAGCTATAGCTTTATTTGTCCTATAAAACACAACTACAGCACCGCTTTTTCAGTTAAAAGTATTGCAATGCTTAAATTTATCTAAACCGGCTAAAGCTCCGATTACAAAATTATAGTATCTAAGAGTTTTTAAATAATCACAATAGATTGGTAATATCGGCCTGTCCTATTTATTTTTATTGTAATAAATTAGACCTGCATTTAGTAAGTTTACAAATTTTTAAAATTGTATCTCTTCTCGTTGCCTACATATGACAACACCGCATTTTCACTAAAATCTGGCAACATTGCCGATATCACTGTATAATTGCACATGTTTAAAAAACACTAGATGCCAAGTTTTGTAAATGCAGCTTTAGAGGCTTTGAAGACTTTTAACCATAGCTGTATTTTACTGAAAATCTATTGTTGTGATATTTCAGTAAATAGTAGAAATATAATTTTGAAAATTTAATATAACATTAAATTTGGTTCGCATTGCAATGAAAATTTAGTACCAATTTAGAAAAATGAACATATCCAAAAACACCCAAATACCAAATTTAATAATCTCAGCTTGAGCTGTTTTAAAGATCTTTAAACGCTGCAGTACTTTTAACTAAATAGTACAGGAAAGGAGGTAATTTTTTTGTAAAATGAAGCAGTAATTTCGGGCATATCAGATCAACTTGAAATTTTTTAAAATTTGTCAATAAAGGTGTCAAATATGGAATTAAACAAGTTTGGTTACTGGGATTTGATCCAAAACGCTGTAAAAATTGGCCAAACTATTTTTTGGCGAAAAATAAAAAAATATTGAATATCTCGGGCAACATTAAATAAATTTTTCATGAAAATAGGTACCGGGGGTTCTTTGAATCACTGGTTACGGTTTTAATGTCACAAATTTCTGAAATACCCTTAAAACAGTTAAAACTACCCTTTTTTGGGTATTTTTTAAAATTTCACAGGAAAAAAAAATGATCGTTGCACACATAAAATATGCACTTTTAAACGGCCAAATCTCCTTACAGATGAAAAATTGATAAAAAAAATAAATAAAAATAGCTTTAAATAAAGGCTAAAAAGTTTAGACTGTTTAAAATAAATACTTTTCACGCTACTGGCCAAAAACCTCGCCAAAAACTGAAAATGTATTACAAAAAACAAGATTTGACCCACATTTATCAGTCCAAAACATAAAAAGTAATTATCCAATAGGGCTAAATATGACTGGCCATACTTGGGGACACGTGTTCTGACTTTTTACTAAAGGATTATTTTTTTCAAGCAACACAGTCCAGATGGCGCTAAAAAATTAGCATGAAAAAAATTCATTTTGCCCATAACTTTTTTTCTGCCTTTTTTAAACGGTTCTGGTTGGTCTCAAAATTTTCCCGATATTGTCTTCTTGTAAAATAATGGTAATCATTTTTTTTGTGGAAGTAATATTTTTCCAGATATTTACGCCAGAACGATCCGGTCTCTTAATTTTTCGCTAAGCAACTATTTTTGCCAGGCCATATCTCCTTTCATACTCATCGTCCAAAAATTAAAAAAAATCGTTTTATTTGTCAACTAAAATACTTTGTATTAGTAAGATATATATATTTTTTGGATTACTACCAAATTTTCAGTTAAATTAAAAAAAAACTTTAAACAATGTAACATTTTTTTGGCAAAAATGACAATTTTCCTTGCGCTATTACTTGGAAGGGGTTCATTTTTATAAAACGTTGTATTTTATGTTTTTATGATAAAAAACGGTAATATATCGATTGGCTTAGTATTTTTTTATCCCCCCATTAAATGACCCCCCTCCCCCGCCGCCAACCCTTTTTTCCAGTATCGAAAGTTGTTTGCATCTTTCTTAGCATAATACAAGATACTTAAAGTACCTGCTTTTTGCCCGAAATTTGCGTTTCGTTAATTTACGTCCTTTACTGTATTAAAACGAGCATACTAATAAAACAGATAAAAAAATAGTCGCCATGTTTACATCAGTACTAGTCGGTAACATTGTTATATCTTTAAAGTTTCTAGAATAAATGTCGCCAGGTGAAAATAACCAACAGTAAATTTAAATTATAACTTTACTTCGACTTTCTCAGAATGTTTAATTCTACAAAAAACGTAGGTCATATTTTAAAAGGTAATGCAAGTTTTTTTGTTTGAATAATTAAAATATTAAAAGTGACCAAACCTAGCTCTTTAGCAAAAAAAAGTCACATCTTTATAATACCCACCAAAAAGATGATAAAGATGCTAGTCCAGTTAATAAAGGGACAAAGCTGTAAATAAATCATTACAGTTTTTCCTTGTGGCGCAATTCTTAGGTCTTCGGGGATGATTTCGAGCGAAAAAAAGTTTATCAACATTAACAGGTGGGAAAGGGCTGAAAATGGCCCCTCAAGGCCCGAAAATGGGTGTTTCGCTAATATCTGCCAAAATATGCGAATTGGAGATTTTTGTTTAAACAAAAAGGAAGGTCGCCTGGTAATCCACAAAAATAGTCCTCATATTTTTTTCAAAAAATCGATAGTTTTTGAGATAACGGGCCCCAAAGATCCCCTCATTTTAGCTGCCGCTAGAATGCTGCTATCTTCATGGATTCACTTATAAGCGGGCGGACGAATTGTTCCATTACTCGGGTAAAAATGTACATTTTTCAATCATTCAAAGTTCATCGGAATGGGAAAATCTGTACCTATCATTGCATATGAGTTTGGGTCCATTCTGATTTTTCCAGAATATTAAAAAAAGCGGTCAAAATTTTTTTCACAATATTTTAAGGGGATTTCATTAATTTATTTATATTACAAAAAAATGGTTCGTTATTAACATTTCATTTTTATAATGAGATCTTAGCAAGTGTTTAATGATCCAAGAAAATTTCCTTCACCATCTTTCTTGCATTTTGATAAAAAAATGTTTTGCCCATGTGCATCTTTTACCCATTTCCGGAGTTTTAGAAAATCTATCTTGTGTGGAATGTTATGGATTTTTCGACGGCCGTTTTTGCGAAAAATATTGCTGTTGCGAAAAAAACTGTAAAGAGCATTTTTATAGATTTTGAGGTGATCTTTATTTTTTATTTGAACAAGAATTCTTTAATTCGCATATTTTGGCACATATTCGCGGCAAACTCTTTTTTGGGACTTAAGGGGGCCATTTTCAGCGGGTTTCCACGTCGGAATCGTATTAAACTTTTTCTCGCTCGAAAGCATACGCGAAGACCTAAGAATTGCGCCACAAACGAAAACTGTACAGATTTATTTACAGCTTTGGGTACTTTTAGGTCTTCAGTTACTGGACTATACCTATATTAGTAGCTTAGAACAACTGATCGTCCTTCGTTTTCTATAAAATTATAGAATTTACTGATAAAAATGTTTTAATTTAACCTAACCAAAACCAGCAAGGGTCTTTAAGAGCCTAACCAAAAATAAAACTATACCTACAAAAAAGCATGGATGGGCGTGCTTCTTTGTGAATATCTGTGGATATGTGAGAGTTTGGTTACAGTAACCTCACGGATGGAAAACAATAATAAGTTGTATCACATCTTATAAAATTTTACCATTTTACCGATAAATCACTTAAACTTAGAGTATGCACAGTTTTTTTAAAACTGTATCATTCTACCGTTATCTTTTAAAAAATTCATTATTTAAACTTAAAGTTCATCATAAATATTATTCTATTGTTAAATATAGGCTATTTAAAAATTTAGCTATTATAACGGTGACTGACGCTACATGAAAAGTGCTTTAGGTCGGACAGGAGGAATTGTCTTTACTTTTTTCATTTCCTTTATAAAATTTAATAACTTTTTTTTAAATGTTCGTTTTATTGTACTTGCATGAGAATTTAAGTTCTAAAAACTAATAATATTAGTAAGAGGACAAAATGTACTTGCATATCTGCTATAATGATTTGTACTCTAGTAAAACCTAATTTTAATCAGAAATAGTTATTTATGCAGCCAGTTAGGAAAAGTTTCATTTTGTGCGAGCGATTTACACAAAATGAACTATTTCTGACGTGTTAAATACAAGATTTTTCTTATTTTAAATGAAACTGTTTTTATTGCAAAAAAAATTTAAAAACTTTCGATATAATAATTTTTTGAACCCTGTGTTTAGTTCGGTTGCTAAGCGTTGTTCAATAGCGGTGTCTTTAGTGTTGGAAAGTGTCAGAAGGTTTTTACATTTCTTAAGCCAAAAAATGTCGGAATCTAGATTGGATGTCCCTAGTAAGGTGGAGGAATCTGCTCAAGTTGCAATGTCGAGTCGGATCCCTGAAAAATTGAAATCAAAGTACGATTTGGCTTATAAAAAATTGAATAAATATTAAGTATTTTATTATATATTTGTTTATATTTTCTTTGTGCAACTGGTGATGAAATGGACTTGTCGCAACTAGTTTTGAAAAGTAACACGTTTTAATGGCGTATTGAAAAATGTCACTTTTTATGTCAAAATTAAAAAATATATATTTATATTATACACCTTACTAACAATCATATGATCGGGTTTTTTTAAAGCTAGATAGATTTTTAAAATCAAATGGGTGGTTCGCGGAAAAGCCAAAAAATGTGGCCAGTTTGTAGTGCTCGGTAAAGATAAAAATTTATTTAATTTTTAGTTTATCCAAATAGGGACACCGTATATGCCAAAATAACTGGTAAAAAAATGTTAAGGGATTTTTTTTTCTGCTCGCTTGTTAAATTTTAAGAAAAATATGGTAATGGATATAATTAAAATTGTTTCGCCGGATTATTAAAAAGTAAAATGACAAATCTATTTTGGAAAACATGGCACTTTTCCGTTAAATTATTTCAATTGTTACTTTCCTAAGGGTTCAAGCGGATAATTGGAACTATAAAACAATAACTTTTTAACATTGACATCTGTCTCATATTACATATGTTAAAAGTGCCATCTGTTAAAAAGGTAACTATGTTAAAATTAACAACTTTATTAAATCGGATCTGTCAAAAGGGTCTTATGTCAAAATAACTAACTCATGTACATATTACACTATCTATGGGTTAGAGTAGCGAAAATAATTTTTTTAAGCCTATATATTTTTAAACTTTTTTATTTTTTGGTAGTAAATAATCAATAAATATATAATCTAGTGTAAAACAAATAAATAACTATTAAAACAAACCAAAGCAAATCTTAGCCAGTTAGAAAAAACCTTAAGAGTCTAACTACAGAGGCACCTAATAAAAATTAATTGAAAATATATTGATTATAAAAACGAAGTTTTCCTTAATTTACTTGCTTATGATATGCTGTTAATTTTAAGAATTTTTTTATTTGATATTTACATTTTTTCTTGGGTTGCGTTAGACGTAAAACTTAAACATTATTTTGTTTATACAATAACAGTTTTTATTCCAAAACTCTGAACAAAATTTATATCGCTTTTATTATTTTGTTGATTATCGCACAATTACTTGTAAAAGTCTGTTGAATACTTATGTAAAAATGAAGAGAAATATTTGTTTAATCTTACAATAATTATAATTTCTAGTTTAAGACTACTTTAAAATTAAAGCCAAGCTAACAATGACTAGTTCTCAAAGAACCAGACTGTCAACGTTAATTACAGGCAAATAAATGCAATTAAATTATATTTTTTAATAGTTCAAAAAGCATTACATGATTATACGACTAGTTCTCAAAGAACTAGATTGTCAACGTTAATTGCAGGCAAATAAATGCAATTAAATGATATTTTTTAATAGTCTGAAAAGCGTTACATGATTATATGACTAGTTCCTAAAGGACCAGATTGTCAACGTTAATTACAGGCAAATAAATGCAATTAAATTATATTTTTAATAGGCCGAAAAGCGTTACATGATTATATGACTAGTTTTTAAACAACCAGATTGTCAACGACAATTATAGGCAAATAAATGCAATTAAATAATATTTTTTTAATGGTCCGAAATGCGTTACATAACTATATGACTAGTTCTCAAAGAACCAGATTGTCAACGTTTATTACAGGCAAATAAATGCAATTAAATGATATTTTTTAATAGTCTGAAAAGCGTTACATGATTATATGACTAGTTCCTAAAGGACCAGATTGTAAACGTTAAGTACAGGCAAATAAATACAATTAAATAAAATGTTTTTAATAGTCCAAAATGCGTCACATGATTCTACGACTAGTTCTCAAAGAACTAGGTTGTCAATGTTAATTACAGGCAAATAATATAATTAAATAAGATTTTCTAAATAGTCCGAAAGGGGTTACATGATAATATGACTAGTTCCCAAAGAACCAGATTGTCAACGTTAATTACAGGCAAATAAATGTAATTAAATGATATTTTTTTAATAGGCCGAAAGGCGTTACATGATTATATGACTACTTCTTAAACAACCAGATTGTCAACGATAATTATAGGCAAATAAATGCAATTAAATAATATTTTTTTAATAGTCCGAAAAGTGTTACATAATTATTTTGCGAACTTGATCTGGGTGCCAAAATAAAGTTTTTTTTTTATAAAAAGGTTGGAGATATCTAAGGAATTTATTTATTCGTCCTAAACAATTTTCAAGTAAAATTTAGAGGTTTTATTTCTTAAGGTATTATTCCTATCGTGTTAAAGAGTTTCCAACTATTTTTCTTTTGTTTTGTTATAAGACATAATAGATATTAAGTTAAAAATGCCGGTTGGGGCAGTACGTACTGCTTTAAATTTGTAGTTACTGTAACAAGCTTCTCAATAATGCATATTTTAACAGGTTGTTTTAACATTACTATAAATAAACGTTTTTTCCCGTTATTTTAATCTCTTCTACACCTTTTACTTAAGTTTGTATCGCTCCAAACTATAGTGTCCTATTTTTGTTTGCTGTACAGGGTGGACTAAATTTGTCGCTTTTGATAGAAAACTCACGTTTCTGTATTTTACCACTAAACTTAGTGATGGAAACTGCGATTCTACTATCTTGCGTCGTTTACTCGCTATAGCGTTTTTTGCGTTTTATTCAATCTTTCGTAATATTTTTGTTAATAGATTTTTTTTTATTCTGTAAAGACATTTTACAGCAACTTTTCATGCAGATTAAGGATATGCTTTTCGTCATGTTCTAGAATTACGCATTATTTCTTTATTATTATTATTATTATTTTATTTAAATAGCATACCCTGTATATTTTTACAATTCTAGAATGGCCAATTAAATTTTTTAAAAATGTATCATGCTTTTTAATTCTTTTAAGTGGTTTCTGAGATAAAAGGTATATATTGTTATTTATTTTTGTTATAGGGTAGAAAGTAGGCCAAGAAAAAAGTAAACAAGTATTTTTTTAAGAATCTTAATTTAACTTTTGTATGTTATAAATATTTAATACAGTTTATAATTTATAAACTGTATTAAATATTAATTAAATAACATGAATAAAGGTAATGAATGAACAATCCTACTTTACGGCTAACTAATTTATTTCGTTATTGTGCTATGTTGTTATAACTTTATTGATCAGGTTTTGATAAGACGCTAATATTTCATATAACCGACAACTATTTTAACGTATACAAGTAAACAATAGGTGGCAATGAAAAACAAACTAAAGCTTCTTACTTGTTAAGATGGCAAACACATATAATCATCCGTTATTCATTATTGCTAACTTGTCATAATGTATCAAAATGAAGAAAAATATATTATGTTAAAATGTTTTGAACGGTGTAAGGAAAATCTTTATTTAATTACATAATTTATATTTATGTTGGTTATTATGCACTATTGCATTTAATGCAGGTAATAAAATAAAAAGGTTGCATAAAGTATAAAATGTTTACGTTTTTCATGGCCTACTTTCTACCCAATAACAAAAATAAATAATATAATAGGCAGTATATCTCAGAAAGGACTTAAAAGAAATACAAAGTATGAAACATGTTTGAAAAGGTATATTTTGACTATTTTAAAACTGTCAAAATATTCCTGGGTAACCAATTTAAAATTTGAAAAAAAAACAAATACATCAAAAACCTGTAATCTGTAAAACGATAAGCAATCTGCATGTAAAGTTGCTTAAATATTAAAGGTACCTACACGTGTACCTTTACCAGTAACTATTTTTTAAAAAAGTCATGTCGGAAGTCAATGTCAGTTAGTAAAACACAATTTTTGTAGTTTCTTTTTGTTTTAAATAATATATTAAAATGTGTTACACTCGTCCGATGATAACCAATAAGTCTGAAATAACATATACAGGGTTTCTCATAATAGACTACCCATTTTAATTGCTTAGTCAAATTGTTAAAACCTAATAAAACTAACATTTTATTACACTTAATTACAATTTATTTTTTGGAATTTACTATAACATAAGACTTATCCAAACTTTTAAAAATTACGTCTTTTAAGTAAGTGCCCTTAACTTTAATGCACTTTTTAAGATTTGACAAGAAATGATTCATGACACGATGAAGAAAAATCTGATCTATTCACCGGACCTCTTCAGGAATTCGGACTTTAGGATAATGGATGTTTTCTGGGCGAGTTGCAAAAATCTTTGACTTTGAATAGCCCCACAGAAAAAAAGTCTGGTGCAGTTAAGTCCGGGGATTTAAATTCTAATATAGTGAAATGAGTCGGGCATTAAACACTTCTCGCTAGAGCTTTAGCGGTATGTACTGTGGCTTCATCTTCTTCTATTAAGTTTGTTTTTAGGCAAAAAACTCGTCGTTGAACTGAATAATCCATGAGAATTAAAACTAAACACTAAATTATGTGTTCAAAGCTAATGATGCTTTATTAAAAAATGACCTTTTTCGAAAATCAATTTTTCTAGTTTTGTGACAGGTGCCTACTCGATTAAAAATATGTTGATTCAAATCCCAAAGGCCATGGAAGATAATATTATAAAAAAAAACGTACTTACTTATCTCATATACAATTTATTTCAATATCAAAATAGGTAGTCTATTATCGAGAACCCTGTATATCTTATAACGGGCTGCCAATGTTTTCAAGTAAGTTTATTTTTTATTTTTATATAATTTCTATAAAAATAATTATTTTATTATAGTACTAAAAAACAAATCAATTTTATAAAGAATTAACTCTTTTTATATCTTTTCATGTTTTTTGTTACTATTACTGCAAAAGCAGATTAGCTCTTCATAATAATCTATAAAAAAAGTATAATTTTCAAAAATAAAATATGAATATTTTATTCTGGAAAAAAACCAAACAATGTTATTCCCAAAAATCATAATAAACTATAAAAATTGATGTTAGTGTTGACGATGTTTTAAAATTTTGAAGGGAGATATACGAGTATAAAATAAGAAGTGGATCTTAATAATAAGGTAATTTTCTATTTTAAGCAGGCATTGGGTGAAAAAACTTATTAGAAAATATTTATGAATAAGTATATTGTAGAATAAATCTTGGAAATTTTTTATTAAATTAATAAAAAAAAAACATAAAATATTTGTTTAATTTTAAGTGGACTGAACTAAGTAAAACCAAAGGTTGTATGCAAGGCCTTAAATATAACTTGTTATCTAATGTCTTTTAGTAATAATTTAAACTAATGCCTTTTTAACATCAAATAATGATAGATAATGGACGAACAACTTTTACTAGGTTTGACAATAATGTCAATATTTTAATTGTAATTTTCTCTATATTTTTAACATTTGCATATATTACTATTTTCGTTCTTCTTAATTTAAAGCAAACATCTATATTTATACTAATGATCCTCTATCCTATCTAATACTAACTATGAATGTTTTAGCTTATGCACATGAACTAATGCTAAGCGATATTTAGTAGGTAAAACTGTTTACATATAATTTGGTACATTGCAGTGCTCATTGTTTTGCATATTCTGAACAAACCTGACATATGCGTTTTATATACCCAAACTTAACTTCGAAGAAAATTAAGGTTTTAGCCAATTTAATTGGGGGCAGAATCTATAGAGTAACGTGTGCAACAAAAGTTTTCGGAAAAATGTTAATGAACGATTAAAAAAAAATTGGTAAAATGTATTTAAATAAAATTTTTATAAGGTTTTCCTTAATAGCTACTTAACAATAAACACAATTTAAATTATTCTTAAAGGTCCATGGTCTTCAATGGTACGCAATTTTCGATTAACCTGCCGCATTATGTTCTGGATGATATTATTGTCTACTTCGCGAATTTTTTGGATTATGCGGCGTCGTAACTGTGGTTCTTATTCGACTTCTCAATCATTATCGTAAACCTTTCTACTTAATATTGGCAAAAAATCTACAATCGGACGAGCCTGGGGTACATTTGGGGGGTTGTCATTGTAGACACAATGGGGAACCAATTTCTTGTTGTTCTAAAGTGACAAGACTCAAGATCGGGACAAAATACAATGTCATCGTTAGGGTGATGTGTGTTAATAAAATCAACCAATTTCGGAAATCGTCAGTATAAATATTGAAATCCAATGCCTTACCCCTCACCCGTTCAACATGGGGCTTTAAAATGTGAAGTCTTAAAATATAAATAAATGAATGATAGAAAAATGAATAGCCAACATATTAATTGTTTTTTATCGACCGTCAAAAATCGCCAGAAATTCGAAATTCTACTGTACCCTATACCCCCTTAAATGTGTTTTTCGTTCGCTTTTTATTTTCTTCTTTTATCCGCTGTGCATTTAAGTCAATTGTATAAACTATTGTCATGTTTTAATAGTAAAAAGATAAAAAAGTTTTATTAAAACATCCTTTTATACCCCACCAAACACCTAAAAGCAGCGGCTGACCTTATTCCGGTAATCTATTGACTTTTTTGAATTTGTCGGTATACTTTAAAACGATCTTTAATTTTATTTTGCAGACATTATACAATTAAAAAAGAATAAACTATACAGTATTTAAGCTGATATGGGCGTCATTCGCTAAGTTTATACTTTTTTCAAACAAGGTGTAAGGATTAAAGTATGATGCAATAAGCTAAAAAGACCCATAGCCCAGTCAATATACACAAAATTTTCTCAAAATCTAGAATTTACCCGTCGGGAATCAAAATTTTGGATTTAGATATTTTGACACACGGATATTCACCTGTGTTTAACTGTGCATAACTGAATTTTTATTATTTCCATATAACTTTTAAAAATCAAATTACAAAAAAATTCTGATCAAATTTATATTTAAGGTCTTAAGCTACAACTTTTATTTGAACATTTTGTTTATACGTTTATTTATTATGGAGGTAAAGCGAATTTTTGAATAGTCAATTGTCAATCAATTTACAAAAATTTTAAAGAACCCCGCACGAAATACATTGAAAAAATATCTCGGTGAAATATTTCTTAAATTTTATTAGGTGATTGGATTGTGAGATTAGAAAAAAAATATGTGAAAATAAAAGATTTCTATGTCTAGTTCCAGAGATATTGACGGTCAAAATTAAAAAAAAATTGTTTTGAGGCTTATTGGACAAGCTAACAAAGGCATTTCTTGACCGAAACAATATAAGTGATCGAATTTGTGTTACTGAGGAACCACAGATAAAATTCCTTATTATTGGCAATACAGATAGGGCCACTTCAAAACTTACTAAAATCTCCGAAGAAACCAGCAAACTTACATTATTTAGATAGTCTCATTAATTCAGAATCAGATAAAACTTGCTCAGACTCTGACTGATAAAAAATATAGGTACATATTTTTAATATGTTTTTGTTTAAGTTGACTATGGCATTACTGTATAGCTTTTAATATTTATGTTATAGTATCGTTTATATTTTGTATTACTGTTAAAATAACAAATTTGTACAAAGCGTTGTATTAAGATATCTATTCTTTATTAAAAAAATATATTGATTATTTTTGGATTTTAATTTAAAATGTTTTAAATAGATATTAAAATAAAAGGTAATTTCGATCAACAATTAATACCAAATACCCCAATGTGCGCCGTACGAATGTAATAAAGCTACTGCTAGCTTGCTTAGCTGGAAAAAAACTATTAACCTTTTTATTTTAATAAGTTTTTTTTTACCTGTGCGTAAAAATAGTGCACTATTTGAATTTGATAATATACATATATAGAACAAAATAATCATTTAAAAGTATACACCCTAAAGTACTTAAAGTTAAATTTTCATAGAAATATAACAATAAGTATTGAAAATATACGGAATTTAAGTTTAAAAATTTCACGTTTAATCGAAGTGCGCAAAAAAGCCCAAATAGAAAGTTTGATATTTTTTCCTATATGTAAAAAACCAGTTTAATTTAAATAATATCAAAAAGTAGGTAATAAAGAATAAATCTGCAAAAAAATATCAGTTTAAATAAGTATTACCATAATTATGAGCAAAAATTTGTGCATACTACGTCAAAATAAAAAGCAATATTTCAAAGTGAATTTTTGTTGAAAAAAATCAAATCTTTATAAAACTGTTGTTATCTAAAAAATTTAGACTTTCTTTATAAATAATCTCGATTTTATATTTTTTTGTAACAAATTTCTATTTGATATTATTAATTAAAGAGTCGGTGATGGAAATTCTAAGAGAACTATAACACTAGGAAAAATCATAACCTACCACTCCCCATTCCGAAAAGTACCCTTACAAAAAATTCTATATTTTATGAAAGTAAGAAGATTTACAATCACCTCCCTCAGTCTCTGCGAACTACTATATCCTTAAGATTATTTAAAAGTAAAGTAAAAAGCCTTCTGATCGATAAAGCATACTACATACTACAACTTGCAGGAGTACTACACTGATACCTGTTTAACTGACATAGTTGGTTTAATGCGTGCATTTTTTCTTTTTTTTTTATTTGAATTGACGCTAATGTTTTGTTTTCCTGTTAGTGTGCTGTTTTGTGTTTTGCAATATTACTAATGTTGATTAAAAGTTTTAATTTGTGAATGTTGTTCCTCTATTTGTTTGGTCCCTCATCGCCTTTGGACTAAATAAAATGGGATTATCGAATTATTTATTAAAAATAACATACGACTCGTTTATCTAATTGTGGCAGTTAGCCTCATGGAAGCCTCAGAGTGAACATAAGATTTTTAGGGGTGTAAATTAATACAGTATGTATATAGAAAATTTGTTAAATTTGCCTTAAATGTATTTTTACTTTGATATTACTGATTGTATTAGTGTTAAATTTTATAATCTTTGTTAACGAGAATTTTTTTTCTTTTAACAATAAAGGATATTTGACTTTGACTTTAAACAATCTTATTGCAGAATTTTATTGCCCGACGAGTTAATTCCCACCCTAATGTGTATATTGACTGGGCTATTATTTTATAAGTGTTTTTTGAGAGATTTTTCATATATAATCATAAATAAAAAATTAAAGAATTATGTATAGTAAAGGCATTTTTTTTTGTTTTGCCTGTTATCGTTTAATACACGTGACAAATTCTGCGCTTAGGGAGGATAAACCAGCTCATATTTTACGACAATACCGTACAGAAAGCCTTCCAAAAGATTACTTAAAATGCTTTTAGGGGCTTATTTAGGTGATTCGCGAAAGCTCGAGCTTTATAATCTCGTTGTTCTAATCCGAAGCTCATAATAATTTTAATTTTTATGTTTCCATCCAAGCATCACTTTCTTAATTTAAGTGTTTCTTAAAATGCATGGCATTATTTTAAGATATGCTTTTATTCTACTACCATAAAGGACCATGCACACTTTAAATGGGATTTTAACGACCGGTGAAATTTAACGAAATTTTATAATGTTAATAAGAAACTCAGGCAAAGAATTTTTTATCATTGCACCAAAATTTTAAACCTACAGGGTGAGCCGCTTAAGCTAGGTATAATATGTATCTTGCTAATTAAAAAAATAATGGTTTGCTAAGTATTAACTGTATATAAATAATAAATAATACAGAAACTTATACATTTTTTCTCTTTATAATAATTAATTTGCCTTACAAAGTCTTATAAGGTAAAATAAAAATACAGAGTAAGCCAAAAAATAATATTCCAAAACAAAAATAATATTTTTATTACAGTGCATTTTTTATTTTACATTTATGGGATTTAAGAAAATAAAATAAATAATTTAAATTAAATAAAATACAAACAGCAAAACACAAATTATACCTAGCTCTAGCGGCTGACCCTGTAGGTTTGGAGATTTGGTGCAATGATAAACATTGATTTTTTTGAGGTCCTTAACAACATATTAAAATTTGATTAAATTTCACCGGCACCAAAAACCCATTTAAAGTGTGCATGGTCAATTTATTTTTGAAATGTGGCACTTTACCTAATGTCAATGTTTCTTTGTATTATGGCTTAATTTTTTTTGATATTTTATTTGGACTTTTTGATTTGTATTTTATTATTGCAATGATTTTCTTCTACCTTATGTACAAAGCACTAAATTTTAGTGTTTTGTATGCTTGTTTTAGTTTCTGTTTTTTTTTTTTTTTTAGTTTTATTGACGTATTTTTAAGCTACGCTTAGTATTTACCAAAAATAAATAGCAGGTAGATTTATTACAACTTTAAATATCAAAATCCTAAGTGAAAATAGATTAAAAAAACGTTTATAAGGACAAAATCAATACGAGATATGACAAAGTAAATTATTATCAAAAAAATTTAATAATATCATCAGAATTATAGTTAAATATTTGCGATTTAAGTAAGGTTTACTTTATGGTATTTGTCCTTATATATCGAGTGGTTTATTTACCCCAGGTAAATTATATGATAAAAGTTAAAATTCTGTGTTTAGTTATTTAGAAAGGTTGGTCTAAAGTGAATGTATAAAAAAACAAAAGATATTAATTTTTTTAAATTTTAGAACAAATTAAAAAATGGATTGTTTATTAAAAAAATACATAAAAAATATCATTTTGCAACCAAAAGTATTTTTTAGGCCAGACTTGGACATCCAGTTTATTTTAAAACTTGTTTACCTTGATTCATTGCATAATTGTTAAATCTAAAGTATACCTGTAATAAAATAGACAGATTTACTAAAAGATTGGCTTTATTAAACAGAAATTACTGACAACAGTAAATTAATAATGACAACTATGAATTGACAATGACAACTATAGAGTGGTGAACAATATACAGGGTGATTCATGAGGAAATGTCAATACTTCAGGTACGTACTCGGGGTTCAAAAATAAACATAAAAGTCTATACAAATATGGATCCGCAAGGCCTTCGTTTTTGAGATACAGGGTGTTCATCACAGAGCTGACATGTGCTTAGAAGTAAATGGTGGAATTTTAAAAATTATAAAACCTAGCTTATGTTTTGCCAAACATAATTTAAAAACAATAATTTTATTGAAAATTAAAATACATAATTGTTTATTTATACGTTTTGTTTTATTTTTTTAAATTTTGCTATAATAAAATCTTTTTAAATCCAAATGTCTCGAAAACGGTTGCTTATATCAACTTTTAACAAGTATACCTTTTTGACGTAAAAATGACAAAATAATTATTAAATTTACTTAAAAATGTAATACAGGGCCGTACTAAAAAGTTGTAATTGTTCAAAATAGTAAAAAGACGTGTAGGTGGCGCCCCTACAAGTAAGAGCCGTAACAAGATTAGATTCGAATCCGTCACACCAAAAACCCCCGGATACCAATTTTTACTCCAAAATTTAAATTATCATAGATTTTATTTAAAAAATAGGAAAATTAAATGGAAATATTAACACCCTGTATTTCGAAAACGAAGCCCTTGCGAACCCATATTTGTATGGACTTTTATGTTTATTTTTGGACTCTGACTACGTACCTAAAGTATTGACATTTTCACGAATCACCCTGTATATAAATTAATAAAATACAGGTTCAATAATTATCACAATACCAGAGTGAAAGCACTATATTCACAATTAGGGTTGTTTATTAGGAAGTTGTTTTAGTATGAAAAATGACAATAATTTTTTAACATAAGTTATGTTTTTGAATTTGAAACATGCTGTAGATTCTTTTTTTTTAATTTCATTTACAAGCCTTTGTTTAAATTAACTTTATTTTTGTCTCAAAAGAAAAAAAAAGTTATTTAAAAAAAATGGTATACCAGCACTAATCTCCTAAATGGTGATAAATACAGGGTTCCCTATAATAAACTACCTATTTTAATATTAAAATAAATTCTATATGAGATAAGTCAGTACGTTTTTTTATATTATTATCTTCTATGGCTTTTGGGATTTAAATCAACATATTTTTAATCGAGTAGGTACCTGTCACACAACTAGAAAAAATTGATTTTCGTAAAAGGTAATTTTTCTAATAAAGCATCATTAGGTTTAAACACATAATTTAATGTTTAGTTTTAATTCGCATGGATTATTCAGTTCAACAACGAGTTTTTTGCGTGACAACATAAAGAGTAACTTAATAGATGAAGCGACAGTACTTACCGCTAAAAACTCTAAAAAAGTTCTGCGAGAAGTAGAAGTAATAGCCGACTCATTTCACTATTTAAATTGGCTTTTAAGGTCCCCGGACTTAACTGCACCAGACTTTTTTTTGTGGGGCTATTTAAAGTCAAGGGTTTTTGGAACTCGTCAAGTAAACATCCAAGATCTTAAAGTCCGAATTTCTGAAAAGTTCGGGTGAATAGATCGAGTTTTCAATCATCTTAAAAAGTGCATTGAAGTTAATGGCCCTTACTTAATAGACATCATTTTTAAAAGTTTGGATAAGTCGTATGTTATATTAAATTCCAAAGAGTGAATTGTAATTAAGTATAATAAAATGTTAGTTTTATTAAGTTTTAACAATTTTACTGAGCATTTAAAATGGGTAGTCTATTATGGGGAACCCTGTATAAAGCTACATATTGTTAAATTTGATTTGTAACCCATATATCGCAGTTAGAGGAAGCGTTATTCCAAAAAACCAAAAGTTTAAATCCTATCAGAAGCAGCATAAATATTCTGTCCTAAAATATGGTCCCAAAGGATTTATTACTATAGCTAAAAATAAAGTCTGATATGCCCTCAAGCATTTACAATTTATGAATTATTATTACAGGCACCAAAGACATAAATGCAAACTATCATTCGAGCAATTAAAATATAAAATTAACAAAGTTTCAAATAGAGTCATTTTGTTACGTGAGAAGAAAATAATTACATTATTTTCAAAAAACAACTTAGGCTAAATAGTATGTCATGCATAATTCAGCAAGTAAAATGTTTGTCAAAATTACGAAATTGTGCTTGACTAAATTATAAGCTTTTAAATATTATTTTCACTTGAGATCATTCCTGACTATTAAGTACATATTTCCAGAAAACTCCAATAATAAGTTTTCAGCGTACGTCACCAGCACTTTTTGGAAACGCCAGTTCTAAAAAGTTTCTTTAAATATCCTAAAAATGTGTATTTTACATTAATGAAATCAATCGCTATTTGCATCTAAAGAAGTCTCTTTTCCGGTGCAAGTTTTTAAACTATTATTTAATAGTTATAGTATAGTTTAATAGTATATGCTATAGTATAAGACAGTTTATTGTTGGTCCTATGCTCTAAATCAGCTATTCTCAACCGCTGGTCCGGCTTACCACCAGTGGTCCGCGGAGAAATTTTACTGGTCCGCGGCCATTTTCTCCTATCCGCGAAAAAAATTTACCTATTAAAAAATAATAATAACTAAATTTTAATTTATATAATTACAAAATATAATATATTATAATAATTTATTTATATATATATATATATATATATATATATATATATATATATATATATATATATATATATATATATATATATATATATATATATATATATATTAGGATGATTCACGTTAAGTGTCCTATTAAAAGTTCTAGGGAACCAAAAAAGAACTTTTTGAAATTTGGCACACGGTCATAACAGGTAATAAGCTACATTTTAAAAATATTTTGGCAAGTGCAGCGTTGCCAGATCTAACCGAAACCAACGGTAACATTGTAATTTTAAATGGAACACCCTATTTTTTTTGCATATTCGGATTCTACACAAAATTCTAAGTAAGTTTTATTAACATCTTCCTATACCTATATCTTACCATTTTTAAGAAAATAATTTATCACTATTTTTTTTAAGGAAAAGACCATGTTAAAAAGGTTTAATATTTACGTGCCTAACCGATCTGGATACTAGAAATTTTTTTATGGGGTTAGGCAATGCATGTATTTAAAAGATCTACATGCTATTATAGGAATATATCCTACAGGATGTCTCAAAAAATTTGCATTTTTACCGATATTAAATAATGATTAAAACCCAATTTCTTTAATACAACATACTGTATTTTATCCTATTTTTAAATAGACCAATAATTTACCTACAAAATGTCCATATATGTTTCTATACCCATCTGCCACCGTTTTTTAAGTACAAACAAATTTAAATTTTTTCCCTGTTTTTAATACTATCTAGAGTAAACCACCGGCTTAATTTACATTTACCTAGGTAGGCCATGGAAGTTTGTATTTTAAATTGCTCTGACAACTATTTGACATATAAGGTAAAAATTATTTATTTTGTTTGATTAATAAGAAATAAATGCCTAAAAAATTAAAATTTGCTTATATTTAAAAAACGGTGGCAGATGGGTATAGAAAGATGTATGGACATTTTGTAGGTAAATTATTGGTCTATTTAAAAATGGGATAAAATACAGTATGTTGTTTTAAAAAAAAACTGAGTTTTAATAATTATTTTATATCGGTAAAAATGTAAATTTTTTGGGACACCCTGTAGGATATATTGCTATAATAGCATATAGATCTTTTAAATAGATGCATTGTCTAACCGCAATAAAAAATTCTAGTAACCAGCTCGGTAAGGCACGCAAATATTAAACCTTTTTAGCATGGTGATTTTTCTTAAAAAAATAGTGATTAATAATTTTCTTAAAAACGGTAAGATATAGGTATAGGAAGATGTTTATAAAACTTACTTAGAATTTTGTGTAAAATCCGAATATGCAATAAAAAACAGCGTGTTCCATTTAAAATTACTATGTTGCCGTTGGTTTTGGTTACATCTGGCAACGCTGCACTTGTCAAAATACTTTTAAAATGTAGCTTATTACCTGTTATGGCCGTGTGCCAAATTTCAAAAAGTTCGTTTTTTTGGTTCCCTAGAACTTTTAATAGGACACTCAACGTGAATCACTCCTGTATATATATATATATATATATATATATATATATATATATATATATATATATATATATATATATATATATATATATATATATATATATATATATATATATATATATATATATATATATTTTAACATATCTATACATTAAAATATTATTGAAAGTAAATGATAATAAAAATGTTACGATTAACTTATGTAGTAGTTCTTTAATACCTAGTAAAATTTTGTTGTTAATAGAATATTACTGGTCCGCAGGACAAAAAAGCTTGAGAAACGCTGCTCTAAATGATTACACATAATATTTTAGTGTCCATTCATTTGCAGCTTTAATTTGTAAGGAAGTATTGTTTGGTGTATATGTGTATAAATTTTTTGGATTAATAAAACTATAATTTTAAGAGAAAAAATAAAATAGTGATTTTTGGATAACACGGCTTGGAGATCTAATTTATAAAATAAGTTTAAACACTAAAAAAAAGTGGTTTGTTTATGGCTGAGATAAAGAAAACTTTTTAAATTAACCTTAACCATATGACCAATGCAGGGAGGGATTTACGCAAAGCCTGAGTAGGCTGAAGCCTAGGGCGGCAAATATTATGGGCGGCAAATTTACGATTAATTTAAAAAAAATGTAATCTTAAATTTTAATGATATAATTAATGATTTTACGGTAAAAAAGGTTTGAAGAAAAATGTTGGTATAGGTTTTTGTCTATAATTAAATAATACACTAGACTTATTTATATTTCGCTTTTATATTATGAAATTTGTTTGTTTTAAAGAATTGTTATTTAATTTTCTGTATGATTTACTTTTGTTAAATTTGTTTATTAAATTTTTATAAGAATTAGAAGCGATGTTTACATTCTTTTAATGCTAAATCTTTGGTTTTGATATCCAAAGAATATGACATATTAGGGCGGCAAAAAAATATTAGCCTATGGGCAGCAGAAAGTTAAATCCAGCCCTGGACCTATGTTATTATAATAAATTATACCCAGGCAAGTAATTTAAACAAATAAAAGTTTTTGGAATGCTTGTTTCATGGTTATAACATAACCTTAAACAAAGTATTAATTAATACGTTAACTTTTCAAAAATACTATGGCCACAAAAAAAATAATTTTGGTGGTTCAGGATTTTTAATCAACTGATGACAAATGACTCTCGGATATAAGAGGCCATCGCCAAGAATAATCTATTTTTTTCTTTTTTTAATAACATAATAACATATAATGTATTAGTAGAAAAATTCTAATTGTTCCAATATTATATTAAAAAATATAAAAACAAAGTAACTTTTAGCAAAGAAATATCTTACTTCTCACTTTTACAACTAAATGTTTAAGTTTTTGTCTTTTACATTACAGTTTTAATTTAAGGGGCAATTTAAATTTATTAAAATTCCAAACTCTTTTAGTATGTATGAAATTTAAGGCTGGCAGAAGCTTTTCTAATTAACAAATGTAGATCTGCATAAGGCTTGTCATTATTAAAGCCGAGCGATAAAAGCGTTCTGAGATGCCATTTTAATAAACAAGGTTGCCAGCATCTATTTCTTTGCCTTTGATCTAAGCGACTGTGTTAAGAAATCACACAATAGATAAAGAATTTTGTAGCTAAGTGTTTTTGATATTTTACCAATATTTCTTGATTTCGTCAACGATATTCAGATACCAAACTACCCAACTGACACACAACAGGTATTAATTCTCGACTATTTCAATGTGGGATCCGAACCACATACAACGGCACGAGGTATTCGTTTGCGATCATCCATCTAACTACTAGAGACAAGTAATGTTTTAAAGCGGAAAATGCCGTTAATGTAATTGTTTAATAAAAGAACTTAACCACTAGATCCTGTAAAATTCAATCTTACTTAACATCAGACAACATTCAAAATAATAAAAATAAAATGTCTAACTTTACCTGGATTACTTTTCAATAGTATACAAAACATATAAGTATACGTGTGGACCAATAAAAATATAAACCCATTGTAGTAAATAAACCCTTGAAAAATCGTTTTTAGGAAAATGGGTATTCTGTCACATCGCAAATTAATTTATATTCGGAGTTGGTTAAAATTTATATTACCTGAAAATTTAGTATGCATTCAAAATAAATGCTTTGTTTCGGAAAACGGTTGGTTTGTTCTTTTAAAATAATAATATTGTATTTACAAAAATATAGAGCGTGTCCTGAAAAATGCGTGTAAAATTACCGAATATGAAAAGAAGACAGAAAAAGAATACTTGAAGTTCTCATAAAGTTTTTCCGTACCTCTCTACGAAGATATTGGCTCCCAGAAGCTCCAATGGAATCAAGGTTTTTAGACATAATTATTGAACCATTACTTATATTTCAAATTTATGTTAATAAGATGTAATATCAAGTAGAACTCTTTAAATTACGATAGAAGGAAGTGATGTGAAGTACCCACAGCTGCAGGGACGAACTAGCGACTCCCTTATTATATGCTCTGTATGGATAAGAACATTGGACGTTTTTTACAAACCTTTAACTGTTGACTAGAAATTAAGTACTCTTTATTCATGTCGCTAATCCTAACCAATTTAAATTTATTAAAATTTTAAACTCTTTTAGTATGTATTAAATTTAAGGCTGGCAAAAGCTTTTCCAATTAACAATATAAATAATTTACATTATTTAATTATGGACCTTCAAATATATAAGCCTAAATTATGCACCTAACTTATCTTAGTTTAAATTCAGTCACAGCAGCGAAACTAAACATTAAAAAATAAATGTGTTTTAAGAATTTAAAAGAGTTACAAAAAAAGCTCTTTGTACATTTTCACTTTACTGTGCTTTAAAAAATAATCATATACAAGGTGTTCGGCACATGGGCAGACATACGTAAATATAAGATAGGTGGGGCCCTCTGCTATGCGGTTCACGCAGACATTTTGACCTGGGCCCCAATTTTTTTTTAGAATTTATTTTTTTCCAAAATTTTTTATTTTTAAATTTCAGACTGAAATAGCTTTTTGAAAAATCATGAAACTGACGTTTTTATTTTATTTTAATCTAGACCATGGGTCTCCAAACTTTCCAGCCTTAGGGCCATACTGATTACTCCAGTAAGTTCCGAGGGCCAAAACCATATTATCATTGTTGCCGGTGGTAAGAAGTGAAATAGTCCACTGATGAAAATGGACATTTTGAGTGGTTTTCTTTGGCCTTGGATGAGTCAACGGATGTGTCAGATACTGCTCAGGTGTTGATTTATATTCGAGGAGTAGATAAAAGCTATGAAGTGCACGAAGAACTTCTTGATATGTATAGTATTCATGGCACACCTACTGGTACAGATATTTTTAAAGGAGTTGAAATGGCCATAATCAAAAGAACCTTCGATGGAAAAACTTGAAATGAATTACAACTGATGGAGGCAAAAACATGAGTGGGAAAGATAAAGGAGTGGTCGCTCTTGTGTCAAAGGCTGTAGAAAATGACGGTGGTTCAAAACCATTAGTCTTACATTGTATCATTTTGGATATGTCTGACGTTCTGAAACCAGTCATATCAACTGTTAATTTTATCAGATCTTTTGGGCTGAATCACCGACAATTCCGACAATTTATTGAAGAGATTGGAGAAACTGACTTACCTTATCATACTGCCGTACGCTGGCTTAGTTGTGGGAAAGTCCTTCAGCGCTTTTTTGAACTTCGAGCAGTGATCGAAATTTTTTTGAATGAAAAGCATCGCCCTCTTACTGAATTACAAAACAACGCATGGCTGTGGAAGTTAGCATTCTATGTTGATTTGACAAAACATGTGAACGAACTGAATTTGGGATTGCAAGGAGAAAACCAGCATCTTCCTGATTTATACACTAATATCAAATCATTCCGGAAGAAATTGAGACTGTTTCAATCACAACTACGAAGTAAATGTTTTTCACATTTTAAAACATGTGAAATATTCAGCCACACTACTGAGACTGAGTTTCCTATCGATTTTGCAATCGAAACTTTGAGTGCTTTGAAGATAAATTTTGATACTCGTTTCTCGGACTTTGATGCCATTGCGAATCAAATTAAGATTTTTCAGAATCCTTTTGATACTGACATTGAAACCCTAGCCCCGGAACTTCAAATGGAAATGATTGATCTACAATGCAGTGATATAATTAAGAACAAATATCAAAACTCATCTTTGTTGGAATTTTATAAGAGTCTTCCACTGACACAATTTGATAATTTGCATAAATTTGCTCGTGGTCTGTTTTCTGTTTTTGGTACTACTTATTTGTTGAGAAAACTTTCTCCAAAATGAAGTACACAAAAAATGTTTACAGATCGAAATTAACTGATGAGCATCTTAAATCTCTTTTAATAATTGGTACAAGTAAAATTAGTCCCCAACTACAAACTATTGTCAGTGGAAAATCTCAATTACATAAATCTCATTAGTATTTCATATGTCATTATGTTTGTTATAAGTTATGTGATTATTTAAAATGTATAAAATGTTAGTTGGATTCATTTCAATAATTTGTTAGTTATTATATACTGAAGTTAAATTTTCTGCATATTATACATGTCTTTACTCATTACAATTCTGTGTTTCTTTATCCAACTTATCACAAAAATAATAACAATAAGCCTACAAGAATGTTATGAGTTAGCGGAGTTAGCCCATGACCATATCAATGTAGGTGTCATATTAATAATTATTCAACATAAAATTAGAATACTTCAGTAAACTAAATTTAATTTGCTATAAAAATTATTTGTTCTCTAAAAGGAGTTTTCAAGTATGCTAGCTCTCCGCGGGCCGGACAAAATCTGTCCGCGGGCCGGATGTGGCCCTCGGGCCGTAGTTTGGAGACCC
The DNA here is from genome assembly GCA_019359885.1 of Listronotus oregonensis. Taxonomy (NCBI): domain Eukaryota; kingdom Metazoa; phylum Arthropoda; class Insecta; order Coleoptera; family Curculionidae; genus Listronotus; species Listronotus oregonensis. Next base: position 421,210 of record JAHBCN010000304.1, read on the forward strand.
CTGATCTAGACTAATACTAGAATCATACAAATTTAATAATTGGGGCCCATGACAACTACCAAGAAAATTACGGGCCCTCAAACGTCAAAAAGAGGTAAAAAATAATTTTAAGAGCCAACTTTGCATTGCATTAAAAAAAAACTAGAAATGATCAAGTATTTGTAATTAGTCAAAAACATCTATAATTCATGCTCTTTCGAACGATATGCAATAACCACAATTTGCTTAGAAACAGCAAGAGTTATTTGTCCACTTTATCCAAAGTAGAATTTCGTATAAAAATGCCCACTTTGATAAAGTTGACAAATAACTTTTGCTGTTTTTAAGCAAATTGTGGTTATTGCATATCGTTTGCAAGGGCATAAATTGAAGATGTTTTGGACTAATTAGAATTACTATATATACTATACTATATAATACTATACTCGATCATTTCTAGTGTTTTAATGCAATGCAAAGTTGGCTTGGAATTATTTTTTACCTCTTTTTGTGGTTTAAGCCCGTATTTTTTTTGTAGCGGTCATTGGCCCCAATTAATAAATTTGTTTGATTCTAGTATTAGTCTAAATTAAAATAAAATAAAAATGTTGTCAGCTTTATGACATTTAAAAAGTTATTTTAGTTTGAAATTTAAAAATTGAAAATTTTGGAAAAAAATTAAAAAAATTCTAAGAAAATATTCTTGGAGCCCAGGTAAAAATATCTGGGTGGACCGCATAGCAGATGGCACCACCTATCTCAGATTTACGTATGTCTACTCATGTACCAAACACCTTGTATAGATATTTTAAAGATATAGTTTTTGTTAATATAAATTAAAAGGAAACATGATGTTGACATAATCATAAATAAATAAAAAATATATACGACCTCAAAAAAGCCCTATAATTAATACTTTTGGATAAAAAATAAATATAGTATTTTTTTTAAGAAAAGTTTTTTAATCGTACATTTTAACGGTCACTTAAAAAATAGTCAAATAATTGCTTCAAATTTTATAGTAATAATTTTAAAATAATAGATTTTTGATTTACTCTTTTTTTATACCAAATATTATATTGTAATTTACCAACGATAATAATAATTTATAAAATATAAGTGTTAAAAGACTCTACATAACAATCAACAAATATTTGTGGATTCTAATATAATATATCTTTTATACTAACTTTTGTTTTCCTTTCAATTTATCATATTGCGTTGAATTTCTTTGGACCGTCCTACAAAGGTGTGGTGTTTGTCTTACCATTTACAGTTGTAATCGTCTTTTATTTACTTTTGTATAGGCTAATGCAGAGAGCTGTGTTTTGTTATAATTTAAAACAAAGATGCACATCATATACTTTGTAAAAGCATTAAACGTAAAATCATTTAATTCCTAAAAATCTTCTTAGCTACTTTAAAATTCAGTAAGACCTTCTTAAGCTTTAACTTAATCGGTTTGTATTATACAAGTGTAAAGCAAAAATTAAAAAATCTGAAACTAAGAAAGGACAATCAAAATTGATTTATTAATAATATCGTTTTGCCACTAAAAATGTATTTTACTTCTTTAGGGCTATTATTAAAAAAAGAAAATCCATTGTCAAAATTACTCTTGGCCTGTAGCAAATATGTAGAAAATGACAGAAAATAAAAAACACCTTATGCAGGAAAATTTTATTGATTTTACGATTAGCTGTAATAATCACCGCTTATTAATATCGGGCTAAAATTGCAAGTAGTCCAAATGGCATAGTAACAGTTATCTTTATGACAAATTATGATTCTTTACAGACCTGTTTTTGCTTTTCTATGTTTTTTTTTCTACAAGAATTTTAATATATAAACGTTTTCTTGTGGATATACATTACTTAAGAATAAAAAATCTTTAAATTCATTACTTATACCCTTTTTTATTTTTGCTTATACACAGTGTCCGGAAATATCTAGTATATAAAAAAAACACTGAAAAACTACTTCAAGTTGATATAAACTTTTTTTCGTCTAGGCCTCCTATATTTAAATTGCTCCCAAAAAGCTTCTGGAATTAAGTTGTTTAGATATAATTATTGAATCACTAGATATATTTAAATTTTATTTTAATAAAATGTTATACCAAATAAGACTCTTTAAATTACAATCAAAAAAGTGTTGTGAATTACAGCTGCAAAGATGGAGTAGCTGTGACCCTCATGACCTCCTTTTTATATGACTTGTATGGACAAGAAATTTGGACATTTTTTACAAACCTTTGACCATTGACTAAAAATTAAGTACTTTTTATTCATGTCTTTAATCCTTACCGTTTTCCAAAACACGTCACTTGGTTCCTATTAAATGTTCAACTTTTAACCAACCTTATGATAAAAAAATGCGTTCCAAAATTGGACTTTTACTTGCTACTTAATTACGTCTTATTTTATGAATGGCAGTTCGACCTGGGTTCGCAAAAAATGTGTATTTTTTTGTCTGCAAAAAAAACTAAAATTGTTTTTGCAAACGTTCTTAGGTCCGAAAGAAATAACTAACATGCATTTTAGGTACTTGTCAACTTTCACATCGCTGACACATTAAATCTTTACTTCGATTTAAATTTACTAATTTTTAAATTTTGTGGTGAAATTAATTGCGAAATAATTCTAAATATGAAATACATGTTTATTAGGTATCCAGTTATGCATCTGATGTTTTGTCTTGTATCCTGCATGTCAGTGCTTTGTAAGCCAGAAGGTTATATCACGACAGATATCCCAATCGTATGCTTCTAGACCAGAAAATATTTTAACGAGTTGACCAACGTCAAAGAGAAAATGGTAGGCGATTCCATATAATAAGGTAAAATTACTAATTTTTTCCTAACTTTAAAAAGTTTTGGGAAAAGAAGTGCTGTTGCTGGTCGGGGAGAGAGAACAGTACGTACGCCACAATTAGAGGAAAATGTTTTGAATGCTCTAAAAGTCACTCCTTCAACGAGCACTCAAAAATTATCAACGCTGTTTAATACGCCAAAAACAATAGTCCATGAAGTTTTTTTAAAACACCTTTTATACCCTTATCATTCGCCAAAAGTGCGTGATCTGATGCCTGGACATTTCTCCCGTAGAATGTAGTTTGTAAACTAGCTATTTTATCGGCAACGAAATAATGTAAACCTAATTAGCACTTTTTCCTTTAAGGATGAAGATGAAGGGTTCACGAAAAATGATATCGTGAGTCTATACAACTCATAATGAAAATCATTGTACTATTGTTTAGCATTATCAACATCAGTCAATCAATTCACATCCGGGCAGGAATCATTGGCAATTTTTTTATTGGAGCATTCGTAATGCGGACACGACTGAATGGACAACTTTTTTTTGTTCCTTAATGATTTTTACGGTTTAGTAAATCACTTACTACTTAAAACCCGCCGAAACATGTAGGATGGGACATGGCCTTATTTCAGCGTTGCTGTGCGGGAGCATCTGAATAACGTCCATCTAAACCGTTGGATAGGTAGAGGAAGTCCTATTACCTGGCCTTCCTAATCTCTCGACCCAAGGCCGTTAGATTTTTATCTGTAGGGCACCTTAAAATCTTGGCGTATTCCACTTTAGTCGATACTACAAACAATTCACACAGTCCTCAATTCGTCGTACTCGCGAGTGTATTAGACTTCACGGAGCCCATGTTGAACCTCTTACGAAGTTGTAGGTTAAAAATTAATGTGTCAGCAATGTGAAAGTTGACAAGTCTTAAAATACAGGTAAGTTATTTCTCTTGTACCTAAAAACGTTTGCAAAAACAATTTTTTGGTTCCAATAAAATAAAATACACATTTATGCGAACCCAGGTCAAACTGTAATTCACAAAATTGGACGTTTTTAACTAACAAATTAAAGTCCAATATTAAAACGCATTTTTTTTATTATAAGGACGTTTTTTTGAAAACGGTTGTATCGGTTATAATAATAATTATTAAGGATGAATTTATTATGGTATACCTATATACTTAAATTAATTTAATTTTAGTAATTTAAAAGTCAGCACCTACACCTTCTAATTGGTTATGCCAAATATTGGATTTTTATCTTAAAGATAATTTAAAATAAATTAGTATAATTCTTTAAATAAGGTATTACCAAAATAATAACAATTTATACCTGTGTTAGTTTAGTAACGTCTTTATATGCATAAAGTGTATTTAAACTATTACTCAAAAAAATAAAACTGCTTAAAAAAAATACTGTTTTTTATTTTATAATGTATCACTAATGAAAAAAAAAGAAACAAATCTGACAACCTCAGTTTCAGCTCACCTTAGTTTACTTGCCTCAATGCTGCTTAGCGTTTTAACTTGTAAATGACACTATAAATTTATATATTTAACTAAGGAACTTTAGTAGCATTACCAAAGCAATTTTTTGACACTTTTTTAAATGCCTGCTTAGTGGCTGCAAGTAAACCACAATTAATACCTTTTATTTAAATAATTGTTACCGATTCGCTCTTCCAAATTACAGAAAAATCCATCGTGTCAGCACCAGCCGTATAAGTAAATTTTCTGCAATGCGTGTCGGTTTACTATCTAGATTCCCAAAGCCAAGAAAATTTGCAACATTTGAAAGGCAAAACATTTTTATTCATAGGCAGGGGAAACTCTAACTTGCCCTAGTCCTTGGGGTTTAAAAAAGGCGATAAGTTGAGTTGGGATTTAAATTAACTCGCAAATTAGTAAAATTTTAATTAATATTTGTTTAAAATGTAATTTTTTTATAGGTCTTAAAAAAAACATTTTTTTTTAACAAAAGAAAACAACATTCATTTCACAGCTATCTACATTAGCCTTAGTCTACAAAAGTAAATAAAACACCACACTTTTGTATGGCAGTCCAAAGAAATTCAGCGCAATATAATAAATTAAAAAAAAACAAAAGTTTATTTAGAAGATATATTAGTTTCAACAAATATTTGTTAATTGTTATGTAGAGTCTTGAACACGCATATGTTATAAATTTATATAACCGTTGGTAAATTACAATATAATCTTTTGTATAAAGAAAGAGTAAATCAAAAATCCATTATTTTAAAATTATTACCATAGAATTTGAAGCAATCATTTGACTATTTTTTAAGTGACCGTTGAAATGAACGATAAAAAACCTTTTCTTAAAAAAATAAAATTTTACTATATTTATTTTTTATCCAAAAATATTAGTTATAGGGCTTTTTTGAGGACGCTTATATTTTTTGTTTATTTATGATTATGTCAACATCATGTTTTTTTTTTCAATTTATATTAACAAAAACTATATCCTTAAAATATCTCTACAACCAGGAATCTGGAACACTCACAGGGCTTTTCCATGTAGCTGCTCTCTCTCACCTACCCTCTAACCTACAAGGTGTTTGGTACATGAGTAGACATACGTAAATCTGAGATAGGTGGGGCATCTGCTATGCGGTCCACCCAGATATTTTGACCTGGGCCCTAAGAATATCTTCTTAGAATTTTTATTTTTTTCCAAAATTTTCAATTTTTAAATTTCCAACTGGAGTAACTTTTTAAAAATCATAAAACTGACAACATTTTTATTTTATTTTAATCCAGACTAATACCAGAATCATACAAATCTATTAATTGGGGCCCATGACCGCAAAAAAAAACAAAAATACGGACTCAAACCACAAAAAGAGGTAAAAAATAATTCCAAACCAACCTTGCATTGCATTAAAAACCAGAAATGATCGGGTATTTCTAATTAGTCCAAAACATCTTTAATTTAAGCCTTTTTAAACGATATGCAATAACCACAATTTGCTTAAAAACAGAAAAAGTTATTTGTCAACTTTATCAAGGTGGGCATTTTTATACGAAATTCTACTTTTGATAAAGTTTACGAATAACTGTTGCTGTTTTTAAGCAAATTGTGATTATTGCATATCGTTTGAAAGAGCATGAATTATAGATATTTTTGACTAATTACAATTTTCATTTCTAGTTTTTTTTAATGCAATGCAAATTTGGCTAATAAAATTATTTTTTACCTTTTTTTGACGTTTGAGGGCCTGTAATTTTGTTGGTAGCTGTCATGGGCCCCAATTATTAAATTTGTATGATTCTGGTGTTAGTCTAGATTAAAATAAAAGAAAAATGTTGTCAGTTTCATGATTTTTAAAAAAAGCTATTTCAGTCTAAAATTCAAAAATAAAAAAATTGGAAAAAAAATAAATTCTAAAAAAAAATTTTTAGGGCCCAGGTCAAAATATCTGCGCGGACCGCATAGCAGAGGGCCAACCTATCTCAGATTTACGTATGTGTGCCGAACACCCTGTATATTATTATTTTTTAAAGCACAGTAAAGTAAAAATGTACTAACTCTTTTAAATTCTTAAAACACATTTATTTTTTAATGCTTAGTTTCGCTGCTGTGACTGCATTGAAACTTAGATAAGTTGACTGCATAATTTAAGCTAATATTTAAAGGACTGTAATTAAATAATGTAAATTAAATATTAGTTACAATGAACTTTACTGGAGCTAGGAGCAGGATAAGAAAACCTTTTTAATTATTTTACTTCAAAAATGTATTTGCACTTCGTGGGACACCTTAACGTCAGAAAGTTTTATACTGAAGTAAATGTAACCACTTTCTTTAATTAGATATTTCCTAGAAGTTTATTAAATTTAGACTTCTTTGTAAGCCTGGCAAAACTTTGAATTAAAGTTTTGATGCAAAAAAATAACTCAATTTATTATAATTAAATAACTAAGTAAGATACGGGTAGCGAACGTACGGCTAAGAAATAATCGTAGAAAAGAAAATAATTTTTACAATCTATAAATGCTGTTTTTTAAATTTATGTCATAATATATGGCCCGCCGTATTATCCTTAAAGGTAAAAAAGGATAATTTTTCGATCGCTACAGCCACTCTCAGACTGTACCTAAATGATACTAAATGTGCATTCAGGATGAGATAGTATTTTTAATATTCAATGTTTGCATTCCAATTTTGCTATACAGTCAACGTGTACCTATATACAAAAGTAAGTAATAAGGGTTACAAATTTTACGTAACAGCTAAAACCTTTTCGCTTACAAAACAAAAATTATAAGGCTGGATTTAATGCTGGACCGACGGTTAGCGCTAACATCAGTCAAACGTAGCTATATCAATAAAAATGTGTGATCAACTACAGTGCAGAGTGCTATCAGCTTTGCCCTCTAGTTGATCATTTGGTCAAGCACCAAATGCAGCTTAAAAAAAACATGTAAAAATATCGTATTTGAATTTTATAAAATAATGCCCTTAATTATTTTTAGAATACAGAAATTTATATATTTTGTTCGTTTTCCAACAAACCGATTTATAATTAATAACGATAAATTATATTAAAACTAACCAAATTAATTAAATTAATTTGATATTAGTACTTTTTAAAGTCAGTACCTAGACCTTTTAACTGGTTATGCCAAATATTGGATTTTTATCTTAAAGAAAATTTAAAATCAATAAGTATATTTTTATAGATAAGGTATAGCTAAAATAATTACAATTTATACCTGTGTTAGTTAGGTAACTTCTTAATATGCATAGTGCGTATTTAAACTATTACTCAAAGGAATATAACTGCTTAAAAAATAATACTGTTTTTTATTTAATAATGTAAACTAATAAAAAAAAGGAACAAATCTGACAACCTCAATTTCAGCTCACCTCAGATTACTTGCCTCAATCCTGCTTAGCGTTTTCCCTTGTAAATGACACTATAAATTTAAATATTTAACTTAGCAACTTTAGTAGCAATACCAAAGGAATTTTTTGTTTAAATTTTTTTTTGACATTTTTTAAATGCCTGCTTAGTATTGCTGCAAGTTAACTACAATTAATACCTTTTATTTAAATATTTATTACCGATTCACTCTTCTAAATTACAGAAAAACACATCGTGTCAGCACCACCCGTATAAGTAAATTTTCTGCAATGCCTGTCGGTTTAATATCTAGATTCCCAAAGCCAAGAAAATTTGCAACATTTGAAAGGCAAAACATATTTATTCATAGGCAGGGGAAACTCTAACTTGCCCTGGTCCTTGGGGTTTAAGAAAGGCGATAGGTTGAGTTGGGATTTAAATTAACTCGCGAATTAGTAAAATTTTAATTAATATTTGTTTAAATTTAATTTTTCTTTTTCATCTCGGCAAAAAAATATTTTTTTTTACACAAGAAAACAAAATTTATTTCACCAAATAACAGAGCCAATGTTTTTTTTTCGTTGAAAGGACCTTAGAGTTTTTAAATAAAATAGTATCTACCTTTATGGGTCTTTGTACTTGAAAATTGCATGTCATACTATTACTTGGTGTTAACAGTATGATACTAAGAATGACAGAACTATCTCTAATAATGTACACATATAAGTTGAATGCGGTTAACAAAATATATATCGTATGCAATGAAATAGTGTTAAAACCAAATAAATGTGCGTCGTACTCTAAAAAATAAAATTATTTATTTACAGTGAATAGTAAATTAAAATATATTAAATGTAAGTTAATTTTTGATAACCTAAAATTTAAAATGTTAAGAAAAAGGAGAAAATCCTTTGAATTTAAATTGTAATATATTCTCTGTTCTTTAAGCTATTGTTACATTAAAACATTAATACAACTAGAAGACGGGATTTAAAAAAAATCAGGAAAATAAAATAACCAAAATGCATTTAAGCCTGGTGGTGCTGATAATGTCACTAAACAATTTGCCTAAATAATAATTTATTAAAAGCGCTAAAAAAAATAAAGGAGAAATTAACTGATTATGGGGAATTATCGCCAAATATTAAAAATAACACAGCTACACAAAATTAGAATGAGGGTTGTACTTTATATATAATTTCCAAATGTATTCTTACTAGAGAAAAAACATAAGAAATGAAAATCCACTCCCAATTGATTTATTGCAAGACGATTTTTCTAACCTCAAAAAAAAAACGATTTACGCTAAATTTGACTTACGGGGATTTTGGGAGACGCTGATCACGAATCCAAAGTCAGATTTTTACATTTAAAGTGACAGATACAATAAGGTGGACCAAATATTCAATTTTCTTTCGATTTACGCCAGATTCGATATATAAAGATTTTAAGGGTAGCTATTACGAATTTGGGGTGAGTTTGCAAAATTTCAAGTTATGGATATAATATGGCAAACAAAATTTTAAATTATTATTTAATTTAATTTTTAAAAATTTTGTCTTTTATTTTGAATCTTGCAAATCTGACTTTGGCGTAAATTGGTGATTTTTGGATAGTTATGATTTCTGATAAAAATAATTGATGTGACACATCAATTGTACGGGTAGATTTTTATTTTTCACATTTTTTTTTTTAAATAAATGTATATTTGGAAAATAAAAAAACAAATTATCTGTATTTTTGCTTCATTTTTTCCTAAATTTTTGCTATTTTAGGACTGTTTTTTGAGGTTAGAATTTTTTGTGATGATTTTAAAACCCGATTCGTGTTCGGGGAGGAAAAGTACTTATGAAATCATATAAGGCAGAGGCCACTTTTCGTGTTTTGTGTGGCTGTGCAATTTGTAATTATGGTGGTACCACTCTTACCTAACCAAAAATCATATTTATTAAACTGTTGGGTTTTGTAAATTTGTTTATATAAAAGTACTTGTATGTTGACGTGTATTCATCTTTTTTTTATTTTTACTCCATATATTATCATATTAAGACAATATCTTGTATATTTTCGTATCCGAATTGTACGTTATTTTAGGCCTGTTAAATTAGGCTTTTAAACCAATTATTAATAATCATTACACTTTTCCAAACAATATATTTTGGCAATAATGGCCTAAACATACATAAATATACAAAAAATACTTATAGTCTATATTTTTCATATCTGCTTCTACCTTTTATTTTTTACTTAAGATTGTGTTATTAAAAGTACAAAAACCTGAATATACAAAGTAAGTTAACTTTATCTCTTTCCTTTCGTATCTTTTTCTGTATTTCCATATGCTGTGCGAGTTTTATGTAAAGTCCTAAAACTCAAGTGAATTTCGTTTCGGATCTAACTCAATTATTAAAACGGGTTTGGGAAAAAGCTACGTATCAACGGTGTTGGTATTTTACCGTTTTTACGTTAAATAAAAACCAGGTATATCGATTATGTACATACGGTATTATATTTTGATTAGGTAATATTTTTATTTACTTTAATTATAAACGCATGATATAAGATGTATTGTAAATACAAAAATAACTAAAATGTATAAATTTTCTAAAACAAGTATATTTTTGTTTTAATTTAAAGACCAGAAAATTTGGATTTACTTCTGATGTCTCTTTTTTAAAAGACATACGCGACTAGGATAGGATAGATTGTTATCATACAGGGCGTCTCAAAAAGGCAAAAACATAAAATCAAACAAGAGCAAACAGTCGTTTTTTGGCACGTAAACGTAAAATGATAAATGAAAAACTTGCTCCAAATTTATTTTTATCTTGATTCCGAACGTACTGAAAAAAATTTGAATTTAGGAAAAATACAATAAAAATACATTTTTGCAAATACGCATTTTACATTAACATTTTTTTACATTTTACGTTTTGTATATTTATTTTTATTAATGTTTAGTAATGTAAAGTTATTATTCAAGTAAAAGCAGTAAAAAGCGTACTTGCAAAAATGTATTTTTTATTTTTCCTATATTCAAATTTTCTTCAGTAAGTTTGAAATCAGGTTAAGAAAAAATTTGAAGCAAATTTTTTATTTATTATTTCACGTTAAAATAGCAAAGAATGACTGTTTGCTTTTGTTCGATTTTATGTTTTTGCATTTTTTAACCGCCCCGTATAATAAAAATCTATTTTCTCATTGTAGTTCATATTTTTTCGACAAGCAAAATTTTTTTATCAATAATGACTTTTTTTCGTATCTTTTAATTTTTGTTCATTTGTCCTCTTGTTAACCGCATCCGCGGACATACTGTATACACTATGTCCGCGGATGCGGTAACAAGAGAACAAATAAACCAAAATTGAAAGATACGAAAAAGTCATTCTTGATAAAAATATTTTGCTTGTCGAAAAAATACGAACTACGATGAGAAAATAGATTCTTATCATACAGGGCGTGTCAAAATTGCGAAAACATGAAATCAAACAATAAAAAAGCAAACAGCATTTTACATTTACATTTTTTTTATTAATGTTAGTAATGTAAAGGTAATAATCAAGTAAAAGTAGTAAAATGCGTACTTGCAAAAATGTTGTTTTTTTTACTTTTTATAAATTTAATTTTTTTTCAGTTAGTTCGAAATCAGGATTAGAAGTAAATTTGGAGCAAGTTATTTATTTACCCTTTTACGTTAAAGCCCAAAAAATAACTGTTTGCTCTTGTTTAATTTTATGTTTTTGCATTTTTGAGACGCCCTGTATGCTAAGAATTTATTTTCTCATCGTAGTTTATAGTTTTTTAACAAGCATTTTTTTTACCAAGAATAAGTTTTTTTTTGTATTTTTCAATTCTTGGTCCATTTGTCCTCTTGTTAACCGCATCCGCGGGCATACTGTATATGTATAAGCCTACTGAGCTTACAGTTTATTACTAAATATCAAAGGTTGTACCTTTAAACAGTGCCCCTTTTACAAGCCAAATGTGGATGACACTTTAGTAATATAGAGTCATGGACAAGATAAAGTGCACACATTATCAGCATCCATGAAAATATACAGTTTACGATGGAAATCGAGGACAACAACAAGCTAGCGTTCCTTGATGTATTATTAACGCGTAAAGGAAGATCATTAGGCCACACGGTATACAGAAAACCCACACACACACATCGCTATCCACATAGGGATTCCAACCACCACCAGAAATATGCAGTCATTAAAACTCTAACAGAAAGGGCAAGAATAATTTGCGAACCCGAGGCGCTAAGCGCAGAAGTGACACATATTCATAACGCTTTAAGGGCCAATGGTTATTCAGACCGAGAAATCAAAAGATCAATGGAACCAACGAATACCAGACACGTGTAGAACAAAAATCTCCAGCCAGTGGCAAAAGCATTTCTGCCCTTTATCCCGAGGGTTACGGACAGGATTGGTCAATTGCTACGAAAGAAAAATGTAAAACAATATTCAAACCAACGAGGAAAATCAATGCCCTCGATCGGCCAAAGACAAAATTTATCGCATTCCATGCACATGTGGAAGCGTGTACATAGGAAGGAAAAAACGCTCGATCAACACCAGGATTAAAGAGCATAAAGCCAACTTTCGTCTGGGGCAGACAGATAAATTCGCCGTAGCAGAACATACCCTTACAACGGACCATCGAATAAAGTTTGAGGAGATCCAAGTACTCGCGACCACGTCGGCATACCACTCCAGACTCTACAGAGAAGCCATAGAGATAGAAAAGCATAGCAACAACTTTAATAAGAAGGAGGAAGCAGTTAAGATCAACAAAACATGGATCCCCATAATTAAGGGTACGAGAATTGCACCCTTTACAAACAAAGCCGACCGGAACCGATTGGAACCGAAAGTAACCGAAGCCCCGCCCACTGCCTCCCGAACGTATAAATACGAGCTACGACCGCACAAAGCCCAGTAGTTCGCATACTGTTAACCAGGAAGCAACTTCTGAAGAGGCCAACCGCTCGTGTTGGCGAAACGTTAAGTCAACCAGACAATCGACGACGCCCTAACAGCCCAAAAACCATTGAAACATTAAGAGTAACGTTGTAATTTGTCATATTTAGAAAAGTTTTAAATTTTTTTTGTTAAATAATTTTTTATTTCTTTCTTATTATGTAAGTTCTATTATCCCAAAAGTATATTTCTAGGCAATTTTTAAAGTATAACTTTCTTTAAAAATAAACAAATTTCTAGCATAAATACCAAGTAAAAGCATTTAAAAATAGGTTAAGTAATATTGTTAATTTCTTAACTTTTTTTTTTGTTTTTCAAGAACGCTTCATATTATTTTATTTCTAGAAGAACGTCTAGATTTTTAGAGCTAAAAAAACTCGAGACATAAGTTTTGTAGAAAAATCTTACCTATTTGAAGAACTAAAACCAAATAATTTCCATAGGACCTTACCTGCAAAAAAACAAATTATTTAATATTAAATAGTTAATTAGTGTTAGGTTAATAATAGCAAAATGTTTACTTTGGTTAGCAAATGTTTAAAATGTTTAAAAAAAATGATTTTGTTTAACCTTACTTATTTATGTAAATATCACATAATAAGAAAATAATTTAACATAAGGACTTGTTTAATATTTATTTTTATACACCATTTGGACACTCGGTTCATTGCCAAATAATTTAAAACCATTTAAATCATAAAATGACTACAGTAATGTAAAATGAAACTATGCTGGATGTAGTACAACATCTTTAAAAATATATTCTTACTGCACGATTCTTGTGACATACTCCATAAATTTAAAACATAGGCGCCTATTTTATTTTTGACAATATTACTTATTGTTAAATACAGCTTTGCTTTTCGGCACCTTTAACGAAACGGATCATTGCCACCATGCAGGCTTTATAGTTATTATTAAAGTACTCAATCTCCTTTGATACTAAACTGTAAAAGGCTTTCGCGGCCATTGTCTAATGTTTCAATGGTTTTTGGGGCTGTTAGGCCGGCATCGATTGTCAGGGTGACTTGACGTTTCGCCAACACGAGCGGTTGGCATCTTCAGAAGTTGTTTCCTGGTTAACAGTATGCGAACTGCTGGGCTTTGCGTGGTCATAGCTTGTATTTATACATTGGGGGGCAGTGGGCGAGGCTTCGGTTACTTTCAGTTCCAATCAGTTCCGGTCGGTTTTGTTCGTAAAGGGTGCAATTCTAGTACCCTTAATTATGGGGATCCATGTTTTGTTGATCTTAACTGCTTCCTCTTTCTTATTAAAGTTGTTGCTATGCTTTTCTATCTCTATGGCTTCTCTGTAGAGTCTGAAGTGGTATGCCGATGTGGTAGCCAGTACTTGGGTCTCCTCAAACTTATTTCAATGGTCCGTTGTAAGGGTATGTTCTTCTACGGCAAATTTGTCTGCCTGCCAACCGCTCGTGTTGGCGAAACGTCAAGTCAACCAAACAATCGACGCCGGGCTAACAGCCCAAAAACCATTGAAACATCCTTTAATAGTGTTTGGGTATCCTACTTTTTAAAGGACTGCCATCAAAGGCGTGCAGTTTAATTATTAATTCTATTACCAGGTATTAAAGTTTATAGTTTACACTTATTGGTCTACAGCTTTTATCAGATTAAGATGATAATTAGTGGTAACCAAGGTCTCGGTTCTGAGAATTCGTGAACAAAAATTAACCATTTTTTTTTTATTTTGTAAGAACAAAAAGTAGAATAAACATAGAATAAACTTATTAAATGAACATCAATAAAATAAGTAACAATATTACCTAAATACAGACCTTCTTTACTATTCTTTTTACGACCCTAATAGAAATATTTAATTATGCACTATAAACTTTCGTGGCCAATACACCAGTTCTTGTTAGATGGTACAAGTTACGATTATATATTAATTAAGTGTTTTTATGGGTAATACTACGATAACACAATCGAAGCCCTAGACCAACTTTAGTATTAATAAGAATGTAAATTATTGTTAAGTGTTTATGTAAGTAAGCGAGCATATGAAAATAGTGTTTTAATTAAATAAATACTTATGGTCAAAACGATGAAAATCATATATATTGAGACTTTATTTACACACTGTATAGTAATATTTATTTAGCCAGCGCGGATACTATATAAGCATCCTTAATAGTTAACCCAAATTTTCGCATGTAGAAAATATAAGAAGGTATCTTTAATAAATTATCCGTTTTTTTCTTTCCAGATTAGTTTTTCTCGGACGAGGTCAGAAATAAGTAAATCCTTTTACGGTAGATATTAACTTATATTAATCCTATATCTGTCAGCCCTAATCGAGATAGATCACTTCCAAATGTGATATATATAATATAAAGGGAAACTCGCAACACTTAGGTAAGCCTTAAAATAAGGAAGTAACATAAATTTTGGTATTTTATTTAGGAGTTGACTGGTAGGATATATTTCAATAAAGGGTTTTGAGTTGGGAAAAAAATTGTACGACTGATGAAGCCCGAAGGAATGATTGAAAGGTTATAAAGTTTTCTTGAGTCATGGTTTAAAAGTTACAATTAAAGATATATCGTATGTAATTCCACAAATTTACACAACACAAACTTTTCAAGCCCTGGATGCAGTTAAAATATTTTAGTATATTTTAGGTATTAAAGAGCTTTTAAATATATATTTCAAAGTTTACTCTTTTTATTTAACAAAGAAAGATCAGATAATAATTGGACTTTGGATTTTCTTTTGTTAAATTGGTTATAAAAAGATCTACATAATACCTTATTAATATCAACAAATTAAGAAAAAATAATAGGCCATCATTTTTCTAAAAATTGTTATATTGTATAAATTGTATAAAAAAGCTATTGTCTCCCAATTTAACAACATTTATAGCTTTAACCTTTTTGAGTAATGCCAAAAAAAATATTAGTTAGGTTTAAATTCTTTATACAAATGTCTGTTTACAAATATCGTAAACGAGTTAGTTTTTCTGCTTACAGTTATTTAATAACGCTTTGATATAATAAAATTTTATTAAAGTTGTTTTATAAATAAATTTTTTAAAATTTAATGTGTTATTTTTTATTAATTAATATAATTTCCCCAATTTTAAAAAACACATTTTAAACAATACATTTTTTCTAAACATTTGTTTAAATTTTAGTCGTATTTCAATCTTTGCACCATTATTATATATGTATAAAAAATTTGGGTTGTATTATGTTAGATAGTGTAACTATGTATAATACAAAGAAGCACTTTATTTTCTATGCAAGCTTTTGGAAACAAATACTTTTTAATAATACTCAAGAATTCCATTTCTCTGCATTTTTTTATTCTTTTTTAGCTGTTTTGATGCACCAGAATACTTTTCTCCAGCTGTGAACAAGCAATATCACTAAGCTTTATGTGTAACAGCTTTATTACATTTTATTATTTCCAGCCACTTTATTATAAAATATACACTGTTACTAAAAATAATTTATTTTAAAAAGCCCCTACAAACATAGGACAAAAGGTAGAAAATACTTGTTTTATTATACAACTTTTTGGATCAATTGTTTACTTGTTTTTATTGGTATTTTTATTCCTATTGACACAGCTTATATTTTTTATACTATAAGTTTACGTAGATAACTCGCATCATTCCTAAACCATCTTTTGGTTTATTTTGCAAGGTTGTAGGTTGTAACATTTTAAAAGCAAAGGAATTTGTTTCTAATCAGCCCAAATCTAAATAAATTTTAAATTTAGTTTTTTTATATATTTTAATTTTTTTACTTAACTAACGATGGGCCAAGTTAAAAGAAAATAAATTATTGTTAAATACTACTTAGGATTTTTAAAAATCAAAGGAAAACAAAAAATTGCGAGATATTACCATGAGACATGTTAAGAACATTGTAAAATTCTGTCGAAAAAAATTAATAAATTGTCTCAGGATGTATCTATATTTAGGCCTACAGATTTATTACTATTAGTTAAACAAAGAAATTCATTTATTAAAAAAATCATAAACTACAAAATGGCTAGCCTACATGCTGAAACCTGAATAAAGTTACTTACTTAGTCACAGGAAAAACTCCATTTAACTCTTAAACATACATATGCCTAAATTCTGCATTTAAAAAAATATTTTTTATTTTTTACACTTTTGTATTTTTTGGCACCCTGTACACTTTACTTTTACTTATACTCATAAATTAAACTTTTAGAAACACTTAAGATCCCAACTTCAAATGTAGTAAAACTTATTATTAATTTAAATATACGGTGTGGTCCATTAAGTGTGCAACAAATGGAAAACTTCTTTATTTGTAATTTGTCAGAAAATTTTATTTTTTATAAAAAGTTGGTGCATGATTAGGATTAGTTAGTTTTATTAAAACAGTGAAAGGATATGCAGGGTCAGTAAAAAAAACTGCATAAGAGTAAAGTATTAAAAAAATACAAAATTTTTAATAAAAAATTCAATTAGAATCAAAACTTATGACTTAAATCCTAAGGTATGGCCTCCTCTTCGAATTTTTATTTCTTTTGGAAAATTTGAAATTACCGCTGTATGATACACATTTCTTTATATTCTAATGTAATACTCTTTTAAAGTAGCACAATTTTAAATACTTTTTTTTTTAATTTACATGTTTTTATAAAATTAAACTGGATTTATATATATTTTTTTTGCTATACGCCAACTTCAGGTGTGTTGCAACGACGTTTCTTTCTTCTCAATATTTTCAGGCTGGTGTTAACTTCCTTCGCGCTTTTTATAGTGATGTGTTAAAGAATAAAAAAATCTGGAAAAGTCTAGAATTAACTGGAAGAATTTATTTACTACAGGATGTAAGAAAAGTGTAAAATGGATGTCTCCAGAGCCCTCAGGATAATCCGCAATGGCCGTCAAAAAAATGAGAAACTAAGGTAATTTATTTCAAATAAATTATTAAATTAAATAAACTAATTTTAACCTTCTACATTTCTATTAACTAAATACTAACTAAAATCCGTAATAATATCTATATGTATTTGTTTGCCTTTAATGTACGAAATTAATAGATAAGTGTGTGAAACTAACAAATTAAATTTTGGATATAGGAATAACCGTTTTTTTTTTCTAAAATTATTTGTTGCCTAATACTTAATGTCTTTTACTAGTAAAAATATAAAAAAAATAAGCATAAGGAATTATTAAATGAAAATATTGAACAAGGCAAATATTTTAATAATAATAATAATGCTTATATAAAAAGAACCAATAAAATGTTTTTTTTAATTCTTATGAAAATGTAGAACAGTATATCAGTTCTAGGCTTTTATAAGAATTTGAAACAAAAATTTTATACGGTAAATAAGACTATATTATATGGACATTATTATTACTAAAAAATCTGCCTTGTTAAAAAGTTTCTGTGAACTTTTAAAGTTTTGTTAAACATTGTTGCAACAAACCTGAAATTATTTCAAGGTGTAGGTTGTAGCTATTTTAAAAAAGTATTACATCAGATTAAAAAAAAAATATTTATTATATATAATATAATTCTAACTTTTCCAAAAAATAATTTCAATAGAAAGCCCCTGGTGATTAAGCGTCACTTTTGATTCTAAATAATATTTCTAGTTAGCATTTTGTTAAATGTTTTGAAATATGGGTACTTAACTCTAAAGCCGTTTTTGATTTTTTTTACTTACCCTGTATATCCTTTAGCACGACAGTTAAAAGATGATATCTTGTTTTCTGTGTAATCCACTATAACACTATAACTCTTTTTCCAGATGCGTTTCGCCCGCCCTACATGACTTGTCAGTGAGGCTGTATCGATTCGGTAAGAAAATAAATCTTACCCTTGATACCGTAACGAAATCACATTCAGAAATTTCGACACAAATTTTTACCGAACTAAGTAATTAAGATATTAGAAAAGTTAAGAAACTCCCTATTGTTGCATTATATATAAAAACTGATTCTTCGTTTTTAAATAGTTAAAAAAAGACCTCCTATGTTCTATATTATTCACTATAACTCTCTCCCCAGACGCATTTCGCTGGCCTTACAGGATTCATCAGTAGGGTAGTTTTCTTATAAAACAAATATCACTGTCCTATGGTAAGGTTGTATATCGATCATTGGTAAGATAATAAATCGAAACTGTTCAATTTCTTTCTGTTGAAGTGTATACGAAAAATGATTTTCCGTGTTTGGACAGTTAAGATTTAATAAAATAGAATATGATTTTACTTGTTCCAGACCATATTTTAAACTATAAACTATGTACGGGATGATATTCTGATGAAAGCTGGTTTAAAAAAAGTCTAAAGTTCCGACAACCGTTGAAATATTTACAAACAGAAACGTGAAGCGCCGGTAGTAAATCCTATATTTGGCTGTAAGATCGCAAGCCAGAGACAACGTTATAAAAATGACTGCCGTAGGTTTAAAATTTTATACCTTGTTTGGCTACTTCCACTAAAATTGGTGGTTTTATTGGTATACGGGAAAATGGCAATTTAAATAAAACGTCCACGTTAAAGTGCCTTATATAAAATTTATATGCGGGTTTAAAGATGTCATTTGAAAATAATAGGTTACAGCAACTTTATCAATATTGTTGCAGTTAAAACCATCTGGTAATAATTTTTAAAAATCTTACAAACTAAAGTGTTTTATCTGCTTATGTTTGTAGTAGTATCCATAACTTTCACGTATGATAAGGAAAAATAAAAGTAGATAAAGGTCCCCCTGTTACCCATAACACTACTTGTCAAAATCAATATTGTCCCCACCTCACATAACTACCATATTTGGTAAAATCGTGAGTAAAATATAATTATTACGTTTTTCTATTTTTTCTTTTAATTTTCTTGTGTTTGAATCCTACGTTTGCAGCTAAATCGTAACAAACTTTGGCGTCCCTAGGATTTTCAATTTTTTTTTAATCAAAAAACTGCCCCCATAGATAGCCACACACCAAATTTACAGTGTGGCCATTTAAGTGTGCAACATATGGAATTTGTTTTTATTAATTGCACTTAGAATTGTTGCAAGTCAAACAGCATACAGGGTAGGTCAAAAAATTTTTAAAAATTTTACAAGAGTAAAGTACTCTTATTTTAGAAAATTCAGCAAAATATTATAAGGAAAAGTTGTTTAGAATTAAAAGTTATGCCTAAATACCAAAACATGATCTCCTAAGATTTTTTTTTTTGAAAACCCTTTGAGATTTCTTTTAATTTTTTTTTAGATATTTACCCCAAATATTCTCTTAAATTATTCAAAATTAATTCAATTTTGCATAACTTTGTTTAAATTCAACCATATTTGTAACATTAACATTTTTAATTTTTATGGGAATCACCAACTGCATGTTTGTTGCAACGATATTAAACACAACTTTAAAATTTTGCCAAATTTCTTTTTAATAAGGCAAAACATTAGTAATAATAATATGCATATTAAAAACCGCTCATTCAAAGTGCCAAATTTTTATTTTAAATGTTTATTAAAAAATAATATATAAACATAAATCCTACTAAAATAATCTCGGACACCCATGGAAAAAAACCAATAAGTGTAAAAAGTAAACATTATTATTCTAATTATGAATTAAAACTTACAACACAATGTATGCATTATGTTTGTACTTAAATCTCAAAAGTAATAAAGCAATGGTTTGATTAGTGCCTTCTCGGCTAACGTTAACTGTCTTGAAGGAGGCATTTAAAATTAAATAAAATTAAAAAGTATAATTATTCAAGAAAGAAAAATTATTGTCCCCAAACTGTTTTAATGTTTACTTTTTACCCTCATTTATTTTTTTTTCATGGGTATCCGCGATAATTTTAGTAGGTTTTTTGACGTCTATTAATTTGTAGTTTTTAAATTAATATTAAAAAGAAAAATTTTGTACTTTCAATGAGCGTTTGTAATAGGCATATTATCATTACTAATTTTTTTACATTATAAAGAGAATTTTGCAAATTTTAGGGTTTGTTTAATATCTTACAAAATTAAATTTTCATTCCAAAAAAAAACATGTTAATTTTACAAAGGGTTTTTTTTAAAAAAGTTAGCGAAAATGATTTGTTTTAAATAATTTTGGGAATGTTTAGCGTGAATGTTAAAGAAAGAAGAGAAATGTTAAAGGTTTTTTAAACAAATAATTTTAGGCACCTATTTTGGTATTTAGGCATAACTTATTTGAACAACTTTCTATCATTTCCCGGGATTCAAAAACATCTTTACCTTATTTTTTATTTTTGGCCTTCATTATTTTTGTTTGATTTTTTAACCATTCTAAATGCACCTAATTGATTATTAAAAAATAAAAAACTTTCGTCAATATTTGTATTTTGAACAAATAAAAAAAAATCCCATATGTTACCTAATAACACTGTATACAGGTGCTTTGGCATTAAAAAAAACACTTTGGAAAAAAACTTTGAAATTTGCGTCGTAAAGGAGAAAATGGGACTTTCAAAAAAAATTTTTTTTGTAAAACTCAAATTCAAAAATGACTTGTTTTCAAAAACCATATCCAGTTAAATTTTTGTAAATTTTTGAATGCAAATATTAAAAGATGCCCTTTTTTTAACTAAAATGCAGATTTTTTTTGTTAATTTGAGATCAAAAAAAACATGTCAAATTAAAAAAAAAATATAAATGAAACTTCTCAGAAAATTTTTAAATTAATTTTTAAATCAAAGTATTTTCCTTAAGCTAATAGCATCTAGAAACATTTATGGAGGTCCATCCTCACTTTTTAGATTAAAGAAATTAAAATCGTAGGCATAACAATGGTAACAAACACAGGTATTAAAAAGACCAAACTTTTTAATTTTTAAAATATTTTTTTTTTTCATATACAGGGTTCCCCATAAAGACTATTTTTTCCCAATTGCTTAGTAAAATTTTAAAAACCCCTAATAAAACTAACAATTTATTACCTTATACAATTATTTTTGGGTTTTACTATTTTTTTCATGACTTATCAAACTTTTGTTTCAAAATGGGTTTGTATAAATCTTTGAAGGGAATGTTGATCAGATCCCATTTTATGTGATAGTAGTTTTAGGAGTGATAGATTAGATAATGAGATAGATAGATTTGTTTTTCAAGCCTCATTAGAACAAAACTAGACTATGGTAATTTCATCTTCGTCTGCTAGAAAATCTTATATCAATACCCTTGAACCAATACAAACGCATTTGTCATGCACGGGTTTTCATATGGGGCCAGCCATCCCCAGTATCCAAAGCATAGCTGGCATCTACTTTTTACTGAACAGAAGAATCCACGTCTTTAAAATATGCTACCTCTATGGTTTAACCCTCCTTTCTACACCACAACCTATCGACTCAAATAGATATATCACCCTTTTTAATACAAAAAAACAATCATCGGTTTAAATCCTCTGCGAACAGTTTGGAAAATTTTCCCTTCCCCCACCTTTTCTTATAAATCAAATTCCACCGTGGGCCAGATCTCCCCTTCTTATGGGTTTCCTCTCTTTCAAGTTCAATAAAACAATGATAGCCACGAGGCAATTAGGGAAAGAATGCCCCAATTTTGCCCAGCACAGAATTTTAAATACCCCTAAAGACTGAAGAACTGAAGACTGTTTAAAAAACAAAAACATTGACAAATTCGAAACGTTATAAACTTTTTTAAAAACATTGGGATTTTATAACAAAATATAGTGACAGCAGTACCTGATTTTAAAACATAAAATATGCTAATTGGTGCTAAATGGCCTTAGTTGCTGATGCACCCCCTTTAAATTAAAATATCTATCTATCTATTTATCCAAACTTTTAAAAAAATTTCTCTTTTAAGAAGGGGCCCTCTTCAACACTTTTTAAGATTTGACAGAACTAATTCATGTCACTTGACTTTAAAAATCTTGGATGTTTACTGGGCGAGTTGAAAAAATCTTTATTTAAATGGGCCCCCCAAAAAAAAGTCTGTTGGGGGTTTAGTCCGGGGACCTTAAAGCCAATTTAAAAACATAAAGTGAAATGGGTTCGGCCCCTTAAACACTTATCGCAGAACTCGAGTTTTTTTGCGGATGTACTGTCCTTTATCTTCTTCTTTTTAAATTACCCTTAGTTTTTCCCAAAAACTCGTTGTTAAACAAATAATCCAAGAATTAAAATTAAACATTATTTTTGTGACAGTGACCCCATTAAAAATATATTGGGTTTAAACCCAAAGGCCATAGAAGATAATAATAAGGGGGGGCCATCTATTGGTCCGATTTTTAGTAGATCATTAAAATAGACAAAAGCTGGGTTTTTTTTCACGAATTTCGCTTTATTTGCTCAGTGTTTCTTCCGATTAACTATGGAAAAAGATTTTATTCAAATGTTGGCCACGGCTCTCGGCAGTAGGCCATCCTGGGAAAACCAATTTTCAAGCACTTTGTTCACTGTTTCCTGGTCAATTGGGCAATTTCAGCACGAATATTCTGTTTCAAGTGATCAATTGTTTGGGATTGTCGCAAAACTTTCTCTTCAATGTACCCCACAGAAAAGTCCACGGCGTCAAATCGCAGCTGCGGGCAGGCCAGGGGCATCGCCGAAAAAGGCTAATCCCCACGGTTGTTAATCTTTTGCGCAGAAGGTTGATGCTACCCCGGGGGCGGTAGACAAGTTCCCCTCTTGTTAAACCATAATTCATCGGGATAATATCTTCCAATTCTTGCCACAGAAGTCAGTTTTTCATGTCGCGATAACGTTTTACCATCGATATTCACGCGCCCTTCGCATTTTCGAAAAAAAAAGGACCCACGCCCACCCCCAAAATCCGCACCACACGTGACTCAGGGTGGGTGCATTGGCTTTTGGACGACAACGTGTGGATTGTCCGTTCCCCCGCTTTTTTTTTTGAAGTAGCCGCCGAGGTGAAAATGCGCTTCGTCAGAAAAAATGATTTTCGTGCGAAATTTGGGTCCTGTTCAACTCATTTAAAACCCCACTCAGCGAAGCGTTTAAAGTTTTGGAAGGTCATTTTTGGTTTCAGTTCCTGAACGAGTTGGATTTTATACGCAAACATACCAGGTCTTTTTGCAAAATCCTCCAGAGGGTTTGTGGTGCCGACTTGTTGACTTCTGCGCCGAGTCGATGTTCGGGGTTTGACGAACACTTTCGGTCCAGGGATTGCTTTGCCCGTACGCACCGGACGTGTATGGGCACACGTCGGGCACGACCCAGCATCCAGTTTCACGAACTTTATGCACCAATTTTCGAATTGCGCGCGGTAGGCGCTGCATTTCTTCAAAATTTTGTACGCAATTTTCGCAATGTTTCACTTATGACAAAACCCAAATTCAAAAAAATTTTTCAAACAAATTTTTAAAAAAAACCGACCCAAATTTAATTTGTTCAGGGGAAGGTTAGAACTAACCTAGAATCAACAACTTATGGTGAAAAGTTGACAGCGACATTATCGACGGGCCCTTTTCAAAATGGGACCAATAGATGGCCCACAAAAAAACACGTACTGGTTATCTTATAAATTTATTTTAATATCAAAATACGTAGTCTATTATGGAAACCTGTAAAATAGAAAACACCAGTTTAAGGCCATCAACCAAAAAAAAATATTTTCCCAAAGTAAAGCGCAAGTTTTTTTTTATATTATACTGAAAATATCCAAAAAACATAATTTAAGGGTTTGAACATTTATCTTGCAAACAACATCTCACATTTATGTTTCATTTGAGCTGTAGCGATAATGATTAGCTAACCAGATAACCTTACTGTGGAAGTTAGCTTAGTATTTAAAGACAAGGATAACCTTAGGTCTCTGAATCTCTAGGTAGGCTTTTATGTTTTCAGTCCGCGAACATAAAAAAAAAATAAGGAGATCGGCAACTTAAACCCCTCGGAAGCCCAAGTCAGAAAATAATAGCTTAGAAAATAATAATTATTAACCTTATAAACAAATAGATTTGGCCAAAAAAAATTATCATAATAATTGATCATGAAGTCTGACAATAAGTCCGTACGGCATGGAATATAAAAAAAAAACGAAAAGAAATATAAACAAATTTCGTCCCTACCGAAATATTTTATTAAAATTACTAAGGATGATCATGGAATGATGATAATAATGGTTGAAAAAATTTTTGATCTAAACACGATCGAGGCGTTCAACAATTATTATATTGATTCTATCAATGAGATAACATCTAACCTTAAAACTGATTTTATTGTACCCTTATCACCTAAGGACAAAAATAATTGTGACCCCCTATTTTGATTGCCTACACAGAGCGTTAAATGTAAATTATTCTTTATTCACCAGGAAACCTTCATCTGGATTTGTTTAATCCTTGCTGCCTTTTAAGATTTTATTAACTATATCGGGGGCGCCTCTTTCTTTTAATTAATGTTTCATTTTCGAAAGAATCATTTTCCCTTTTTTAATACTATAATTTGACCGAATTATAAAAAGGGGACGACAAGAAATTTCAAAGTATCTTGAAATAGCATTTTTATCAGTTTTTCTAAGGCATTTGAAAGTATTACCTTGACTTTAGCCTTTTAAAACTAAAATAATTTTTTATTAAACACAGTTTGGTTGTCTTGGGGATTTGTCAACTAAGGATGCAATTGTTGCACTTTTCAATGGGGAAATTTTTGAGAACCTCGACAAAAACAATATTTTGGCCTGTCTGTTTTTGATCTCAGACGTGTCTTTAACGTCATTATTATAGATTTACTATTTAATAAATTAAGTAACTGTGTGTTCTTGAAACGCTCTTAATGGTTGAAAGAGTTTCTTATACAACAGGTGATTTTAAAGGACCTTCGGGATACTTTTTTTTCTTAGGGGTGTTTATCGATTCCAGGTTATCCTGGAACCATCAGATTGACTATATCTTGAAGAAGCTTTCTTCATCTTGTTTTGTCTATGGCAGCCATTGCTAAAACAGATATTAGTCTTTTAAAAATGTATTACATCGCATATGTTTAATCATGCCTGAGTTGCAGGTCTTAGTCTGGGGAAACTTGTAGTGCAAAGAAAATTTTATACAGCAAAAAAAGATTATACGGACAATGACGTTTAAAGACCCAGCTTTTTTGTCAGGACCTATTTCCACAACTTGAAATTCTAACTTTTTCTTCTCTTTTTATATTTAATTGTTTAGTTTATGCACAGTCAAAATTAAAATCATATACCCAACCCCGTGAGTTAAGTGAGCAGTACCATTTAAGAAGAACCTGTAATCTTGATATTTCTCGTCATAGATTGACAGCAGTAGGTAGGAGTTCTTTAATATTACCAATTAAACTCTCTAATAAGCTGCCTATTCATATCAAAGAAATTATTAGCTGTAAAAAGTTTAAATCTGTAATTAAAAAAATATTATTAGATAAATCCTTTTATTTCATAGGTGAGTTCCTAAACTACAGTTTTTCATTTTCGTTTTTAAATAATCATCTTAATATATTTGACCTTTCAATATGATAATACTGTAATTTTATTAATCTTACTGTTATTCTTGACAAACACACATCAATGTTTATTTATAGGTTTTAAATTATTTAATTGTCAACTGCGTAAGTTTATGTTTGTAATATTTTTGTTTATCTGAATGTATCTGTGATTTTTTTTGTATATTTTTAAATTGTGTTTTGTTATATTTGACAATACCCAAAACTTTAATTTTAAAGTCAGATTGGAAATAAATGGTATTTATATATTTATTATTTATTTTGTTTCTACCGTCAATTGTGATAGATTACTTATACCCTAAGCTTTTTCCAAAAAACCTTTTAAATTATTTTTTTTGTCAAATTAAGACTCAGCACATAAAAAAAACACTGCCTCTTACTGTATCCTGGCATACCTAATGCGATATTCACTAATACCACATTTTGTCGTCTAAAACATGTCCACTTCCCTTAAATTTACCTAAATTGTTAAGGTTGTAGCTCAAAGAACACTGTATATATCCAGGAAACGAGGCTATGGCTTATAAATGAAAGCAAAACGAGGGGGAATGTGGTTTCTCTAAATTTCGTGTTCCAGTTGTGTGAGAAAATTGGATCAACATGCTCCACATTTTTGTGGCTTGATATTACCTTGAGATTTGTTAAATCTTTTATTTTTAAAATGTTGTTACTTGCAATTTTTTTTTAAATAAACAACATATTCTTGTTTGTTTCATTACTACCTACTTAAATGATAGCAGAGATAATGATAAAAGTTGTTATGAATTATGCAAGATAATTATTTAAGTGTTTTGTTAGATATGTATTTATTAAGAAATTATCCAATAGAGTGCAGTGGCGATATTTTTTCTTGTATATGATATAGAAAATACTTTAAAAAACTGATTCTAGTTAAATAACACCCAAAATCTTCATAATGCATACAGGGTGTTCAAAAGGAGACGGAGATATTGTAATGGGCGATTTCTTGTTTAAAAATGTGAAAAAGTTCTATAAACATGGGTCCAGAAATGCACAGTTTTCAAGATACAGGGTGATAACATTTTAAAAACATATTAATTTTTATTGATATTTTAAAATATGTACTCGATTCTTTTGAAATTTGGCGTTATTATTTGTTCTATTAAGAGGCTAATTTAGCCTGTTAACCTAAATAATAATAATGCTATTTTGGTTTTATTTTTATCACTTAAAAATATATTTTTAAGAGAAAATAAATAATCAGAAATGGTAACGTCAACAAATCTTATGCGCATTTAGCTGTTCGCTTATGCTGTCATAGTAGCATACGAATAATAACTTCGATTATATCTTTATCTTATTTGCCTGACAGTATTTGTCTTTTTCAATTCCAATTTTCTCGGATTCGTTTTAAGTGTCTAGATTTACTTTATCCGCTAAGGATTGCGTATGTAAACGAAATTTTTGCTACATATTTAAAGAAAAAATGTCATGATTATTTATGGTAGTAGAAATAATTTCTATGGTTACATCTGCTATAGGATTTTATTAGCCCCCAATTACGTACCGGGTATACCAATAAATAAACGACATGTTTAAATAAATCAGCTTAATGCCAGATAAACGGTAAAAATTGATACGTGTCTTTAAAAAGTCATTGTTATTTTAAAAACGAAATAATTTTTACATTTTTGTATTACAGCATTAGTTGGGTTTTTGCTGATTTAAAACAGAAATAAGCATAATTACCATCAAACATAATTTAAATTATAGTATTACCATTGTGAATAGAAATGGCATAAAAGTCGGCTCGGTAGATCTATTTGAAGTCGTGGGGGTCCATAGGCATTAGAAATTATAAATATATATATTATCTATAATATAAAATTATTGGAGAAAGAGATTCGTTCTCTGACTTTCGTTGAGTAAAGACGTGCCGGTCAGTACTCAGGTGGTCAAGTGTCATAAATCCCGTAAGGGCCGGAAGTCTTGAGACCTCCGTAGCCACGAAGTTAAACAGATGTGCGCCAAGTGATCTCCGATCGAGCGACGCGGTGTACAGTAGTGGTTAGTATAGACGTGGTTGTTCTTTTCAGAACACCCGGCTTTATGAAATTCGATTATAATTTACTAATCAACCTGGTTTACAGGCATTTATTTCAGTTAGCAGTGCAGTTAAGCCCATTCATAGTCTCTTAAGGTTGCAAACAAAGGCACGGCAAGGTGACCCACTCTGGGGATCCTTAACCGTGGTGCCCCTACACAAGGGCTGTGATCGTTTGAGTCGGTTTGGCCTGAGCCTAGCAGTAAAAAGGGTAAGTGTTTCAGCGACCCTGACCCCCCTGTTTTTAAAATGGATACCCCTAAAAACATATGTGTTTCTCAAGAGCAAAACAAGGCACTCATTATGGCTGAGCTAAGCTGCACTTCGTGCAGAGCTGAAGGCCAATGAGACGATAGTGGGTCTCCAGAGGACCGTCAACAGGATGGCCTCTTCTCCAGCCCACTCGCCCTGTAAGTCCCCCGTGCCCAGTCCAGGGACCAAAAAAACGTTCTCTGTCTCAGCCCGAGATAGAAAATATCATGGATACTGAGGTAGATGCAGGTTTCAACCTGCTAAAAACAAAAAGCCCCGTGGGAAGGAAATCCCATCCAACCCTCAGGATAACACTGAGTTTCCCAAGCGTGTTTCCCTAAGACCTTGTCCCCAAACTGGAGCCCTCCGTGACTTCAGATTGACTAAGAACAAGAAACTCAAATTCTGCTGCAGGCAGTTCTACTGAACGCTCTTCTGCTTCCTACAGCCACCACAGTACCTGCTACCCCCAAGGTACAATCTCCTCCCCAGTAGTGATCCATGACCAAGACAAATGGTCTGCCATCTCAAAGGCATTCAAAAGCCGGAGTGTAAATTTTACAAAAGCCACATAACTAAGCAAAGGATTCGTGTTTGTCCTGTTACCTCCGATGACTTCAGAAAACTGATAAGCTTTTCTTGAGCAAAACTCCATAAAATACCATTCTTTCTGCCATGAGACAGGACAAACCTCTAAATGTAGTGTTTAGAGGGTCCCCGTCTCATGCACAATAAATCTCCGAAGAGCTAACAGAGCTTGGTTCTCACCGGAGGAGTAACTCGCATGATGTCGGGCCATACCAAGGTTTGTCCGATGGTAAAAGCACGATTCCCGAAAAGAAGAAACCATCTTTTCAATCAAACGCTGCAATACATCAGCGTTAAGGTGGAACCTCTTAACAAAAAACCTGAGGTTCCACAGTGCCACAAATGCCAGGGATTCTGGCACTAAAGCTTCTGTCATGGACAGGCCGCTGCGTGAAATGCGGTGCCGAGCACCTCAAATGAGTGCAAGAAACAGAAAGATACCCGGCGACGTGCGCCAACCTGCAATCAGCCTCATGCGCAAACTACAGGGGATGTCCAAAATTCCCCAGACTACCTAAAAGCACTGCTCAACCCAAGCAATCCACCCCGGTAACCCAGAGCGCATCCTACGCTCAGAAGGTTTGCCCCTAAAACAACTCTTACCCAAGTTTCTGTCTCACAAGGTCAGTTTCAGGCCCTCATGGACCGACTGGCTGCCTTCAGGGAGCGAAATTTGACGCCCTAGATGCTCAGTAAACTCCTCCCTCTTTCTTTTCCTGTCCTTGTCTTTGGGTCCTTTTATGGACAGCAAAATTCCTTGATTAATACCCTCTGATCCGAGGACCATCTGGAGGTATGATCCAGCTCTCCAAAAAGGCCCCACAAAGACCAACAATTCAAATTTTGGACTAAGTACTTCTTAGGATGGTACCCGCTACCTGCAGGAATTACCCGGGTACCACCCCACCCCCAGCCTCGGCCTAGCCATAAAAATCCGATTTCTGGATTGTCCCGAGTCACTGGGGCAAGGGCCCCAGCTTCTCAGTCACTTCTTAAACCCCACTCCGCTAGGAAAGCAGATTTCAGGCTGTCAACTCAGAACTGACAGTGGGTGTCAACATGGTGAAACCACATGCAGTGAGGATACTCAGCCAAAAAGGAGAGCGAGGGGTGGTTGGCAAGCCTAGGGAGTTCGGAGGGCCTGTAAGCCCTACGGGATCCTTCAGGTGGGACCTTACTTACTTGGAGAGAAAACAAACAAGTTTATTAATATTTTTGTGTCCAACGTGTCCGTGTATTAACGTGCCTTATTAGTGTATACAAGAAAATCGATTTTTAATAAGACATATAAGTTATTTAATATTATAATAATATTGGATGCACAAATTTTACAATTATATACCAAATTATTTCTATAAAGTGTTTAATATATTTACAATATCTCAATATTTTAAATAATCACAACGAGTAATCACTGTCGAAATCATCACTATCGTCAGAGTCAAGTCCAGGTTGAATCACAATTGGGTTAACGGGTGGCAAGACAATGTATTCATTTTCTTTTTTTATTAAATGAGCCACATTTTTTTTCCATACATCTGTTATATTTATATCGTCAACAGCTGTTCTTATATTAGCTAAAACTGTAGGGTCCGAAGTTGGCGATTGGTTTAATTGTCGCAAAAGTCTTTTAATTGCAGCCCAAATAAGTTCTATTGGATTATTGAATATGCAATAATATGGTGGCAAACGAAGGATAGTATGACCTCGAGTTTTGACAAGTTCATGATTGTCAATAAAATATTCCTGCTTTAAGTTTTTTTGTTTTATTAAATCCAACAAAACTTTTTTAGTTTATTTGTTATTGGAAATATTCATGTTTTTTTCTTTCATAAATTTTAAAATGTCTTCTTTTTTGGTGCAAGTGTTGGGTAGTTTAATACTCCTACGGGAATGATAAGATGCGTTGTCCATAACTATAACTGAATTATCTAGAATGTTGGGTAATAATTGCTCCAGAAACCATTTCTCGAAGAGGTTGTTAAATATTTTTAGCAAATAATAAAAGAGCGTTAGAAACAAATTTATTTTTATTTCCCGCATATAAAATGATAATGCGCTTTCCTCTAGAGCAGGTGCATTTAAACAGCATTTATTGGAATCATCTACCCAACCATATAAAACAACATCATGAGTGTCAAACCAAGTCTCATCAAGATATATTATATTTTGATTGCACTCCCGATAATGTTTTATTTGTCGCAAATAATCCTGCCTTAGTTTGACAATTCATCATGCGATTATTTAATTTTCTGTGACGAAAACCTAACTCTAATAATATTTGTGGGGATTTATATTCATAATCAAAGTCTTTTAGTTTCTCGCTAATTAGTTTAGAGTTGGCACTTGATTCTGTTTATATAAGTCATATACTATACGGCGAATGTCATCCTTTGTTGCTTTATCAATGTGTTTTAGTTTCTCTTGTGAATTTTTTCTTTTCACTTCATGATTAATAAAAACCCCTGCCTTAACAACACGATATATTGTTGTACGAGAAATTTTTGTTAGCTCACTGATCCTCTGGATAATAGTGGTGTCATTGCCAACATTTTCAATTTTTAAACAATTAAACATATTTAAAACAACTTGTTGCGTTTGTGGGTGCAAGTCTTTATTGAATATTAGCTCTGACGAGTCATCATGCTAAGGTTAGCTTGGGCATCGTCGTCGCTACATTCAACAGGCCTTCAAAATGCCATAATTCGTGTTATACCTATAAAATAAAAATAAGTAACGTATTTTACACTCTTCTATCTATGACTATCAAAAAAAAAACTGTAAGAAGTTAATAATAACATACTTATAATCTTGCCTTGTCAAAGTCCGTATAAATAAAATAATAAATATAAAGCTCGAACACTCACTTAAATAAAAAATCTTAAAAATTAGAAATCTGCTGAATTGACGAATGCCGCTGCCGCGAAATTGTATTAATAAAAGAACTGTTGATACTTGTAGGAATACAGTGGTTAATACATAGTATAAATGGGCAAAATCTATATCGCCCGAAAAAATATTTATATTTTAAAAATTCCGTTTTATACTCCTAAAATAAATTAAATATACATGTTTTAATTGAAACATAATTCCTTCATTAAAAATTCAAATTTAAAATCGATTATTTTTAATTCATAACAAGCCTAATTTTATGTTTTGTCCATTTTTAAGAAGATATCTCACCACTGCAAGGCCAAGGCGGACTGAAGAGGCGGGGCGTTAATGCATTCCAACTGATTTTAGTTTTTTTGGCCGGCGAGCGGTTTCTTTAATGTAGCGTACCAGGACTACGCATTAAAATATAAAAATATTTTTATATTATTATCAGGGGATATTTTTTTAATTTTGAGCAATCATCTTATAATTGCGATTTTCAATTAATATTGGTTTTACTATAATCATGACAAGCATGCAATTTTATTTGCGGTACAGGGTTTTTTTAATATTTTGCACCATACCCAGAGGTTAAACGATAGGCAATAGGTAAAATGTGTAAATACAAATGTTTTAAGGTTTACCTCAGAAACAAAACTCGGAAACAGGTTATATTTTTTTTAAAACCCTATATATTATCAGATATTTAAACTTCTCTGGACTGCCTTTTTTAAAAAATATATAATATGTCTATATTTGGTCTAGCCGTTTTCAAAATATCGAGCTTCAAAAATTGTAAAGTAAAACATACCCACATAATTATTAAGCTAGGACACCTAAGATCAAGATGACATGGAAAACAAATGTCTCGTATTTATTGACTTAACAACAGGATGAACTTTTTATTATGCACCCTAAACAAACTGTAATTATTGGAATAGGATAAATTGTTAGAATTTGAGCATAACAAGTAGTACTGTAAAAAATTAAAAACAAATTTTAAGTATTTTCTATACACCCGCCATGATTATTTAAACATTTCAAAATATTTTCCTTAAACTTATCGTTAATAGCACGTAAAACAGAGTCAGGATGGTCCCTGATAAGTGATAGTATTTCATTTTGTATTGATTGCCGCAAAGTTTCTATATTCTGTTACAATAAATTTTGTTTTTTAGAAACCCCCACAGAAATATATCCAGTGAATTAAAATCGGGGCTATTAGCTGGCCACCAAAGTGGACCATGTCTTTCAATCCAAAATTCATATTTATCATTTAAATATCGAGTTACTGGCAAGACATTGTGTGGGGGTACACCATCGTATTGCCAAATAAGGTGTTGTTGGTATATTTTCCAATAGGCTCTCTTTATTATTCTGAAGAACATTTAAATAATCGTCAAAAATAATGGGACCAATAACTCTATTCGCAAGCATAGCACACCAAACATGAACGGACCTACGCCTTTGTATTTTAACTCCCTGTATTTTGTGGGGTTTTCAGTTGCCCAATAATGTTTATTTTTGCGATTATACATTTCTGATGTTGTAAATGTTGCTTCATTAGTGAAAATACTGTTATTTAAAAAATGTGCATCTTGAGCGATGTGCGCGATCATCTTTTGAAAGAAGTGCAGCCGTTGCCTCATATTTTCCTCTGTTAAATTTTGAACCGGCATAAATATATATGGATAATAATTATAAAACTGCAAAGTAGTATAAATTTGTAAATTGATTTGCCTAAATATGCTGCTGCATCAGGAAAAGACCTTTCAGGATCATCTAAAAATATTACTTTGGTATAATAAATTATCTTTGGACTTTTTAAAGCAAATGTCTTACCTTGAAAATATAATAAAATATTTAAATCATCTTCTGCATTTCTGAGAACAGTCCTGATCTTTCTTTTAACAGTTTTTTTAGACAATTTCTTTACAATATATCTGATTGTGTTAGCCGATGGTATACGATTGCCGGGATTACTCGATTAAATTCATATCGTGTTCTAGATACGTTACTATTGTTTGAATAAAAAATTCGAATTATTTCATGTTTTTCCTCATCTGAGTAACCCATATTCTAAATTTGCCGAAGAATGATAATATATAAATATTTTCAATAACTGTTCAAAACCGTAAAAACTCATCCTGTTATTAAGTCAATAAATACGAGACATTTGTTTTTCATGCCATTTTGATCTTACGCATCCTAGCCTAATAATTATGTGGGTATGTTTTACTTTACAATTTTTGAAGCTCGATATTTATATATCTGATAATATATAGGGTGTTCCATTTAAAAATATAACTTTATTTCAGAATTTATTTCTGGGACTCCCTGTATATTCAAAAATACGTCCTAGAGATACTATGAGGTGAACCCTAAAACATTTGTATTAAACATTTTACCCATTGTCCATCGTTTAACCTCTAGGTATGGTACAAAATATAAAAAATCCTGTACATTTCAAGATTATACAAAACTGTCAGATATCCAAATTATTTTTAATGATAATTATGCTTATTTCTGTTTTTTACCAGCAAAAACCCAAATAATGATGTGCTCCTGTAATGTAGTGTAAATACATGTCAAATTGATAACTTTTTTTAAAATACAGGAGCGGTTTATTTAAACTTGTCCAAAAAAGGTAAATTTAAAAAAATAGTGCCTGGCTATATTTTGTTTTACCTTTAAATCATAAAATAAGATCAAGATCTGAACTATTTCTGTCATAATGTATCTGGTCTTTGGTCAAAAATGTCAACATTATCTTAATCCGTACATTATCAAAAGAATACAGGTACACCGATTTCTATAAAGCTACCCTCAACTTTTCAAATGAAAAACAAGAAAATCATATCTTGTCTCCTAGATAAACAGAAAAACAGGTTTTGTAAACTCGGTTCACTAAAAATCAATTTACTTTTTATAAGTCTTTAATGCACGTCAAATTTTTAACAAAAACGTGTTTCCTTCTTTCTTTTATATTCCACAATTAATTTATAACATATTACATTAATCCTCATACAACCATTTATCACTAGCTCTTTCCCACCCAAACAACTCGTTTTGCCTAAACCACAAATTTATCTCTCTTGCGGCAGATTCAACCGAATCTGAACCATGAATCAAGTTTCTCTGCGATTGCAGGCCGAAATCTCCTCTTATGGTCCCTGGACTACTTTCTGAAGGATTAGTCGCTCCGATCAGGAGACGACCAATTCTGATAACATTAGGTCCTTCCCACACCTACACAAAGAAAAGTGGTGTAAGCTTTTGAAAAATGGAGCAATCCTTTGTTTATAGGACAATTTAAATTTAAAATGTGTTTCTACTGCTACTTTTACAATAACAATAATAAAATCACATGCAGCATGTTAGATGTTGGGCAGGGAACTTATTTATTTACTATTTACTACTCTTTTAATACTACGGTGGTTCTTTTGCTTAAAATACCTTAATTTATAATTATAATTTTTTCGTTATATCTTTGGATTCAAAAAATCGACATCGTTTTTAAAAAGAAAAACTTAAGACGTAAAAATCTTGTTTCTAGGAATCTTTACCAACAAATTTTTACTCTACTTTTACACACACCAAAAAATCCTGCTTTAAAAACCAACAATCTATGCAATTAGAAATAACTTGTCCCAAAACTAAACGTTACTCAAAAAATGCTTAACCATCATTTCTTCATACTATGCCATACTCATTCGCTCTAATATTTTTAAAATAAAAATAATCCTGCTAATTTGCAATTCTGGTATTTACAATTTTTAAATCCGTTTTATAAATTATTCTTGAGAATTATAAGAAACAAAAATTAGGGTTTAAGTTATTATCATTTTTTAATATATCACCCTTATATATTTTTAAAAACTTGAAGAACAATGCTTAAGTTGCAAAAGATCTTCAATAAAATATATTGTTTTTAAAGTCCTACCACTTAAAATCATTATACAAAGAAGAAACAAAATATGTATATACTAGAAATAAAAAATTCGATTAGTTTTATAAAGACATGTGAGAAGATAAATAATGACTTAAAGAGCGAACATCATATTGTTTTTAAAGCATTCTGAATCGAAGTCATTTATCTTTATACGAAAAACCAAAAATGACGATAATAACAAGGTTGAGAAATAAACACCAAGTTGATTTGCAAGGGTATTCCGAGACTGTAATATTGACAATAATGAAAGAACTAAAGTTAATGATGTAGAGTAAACACAAGAAAATATAGGCTTTACTGCACTGTGCAAAAGAAAATAACAGGAGGGCTTAAAAAAACAAGCGGATCTGCATAATAACAGACAGCCAGGCGTCACTAGGGGCCCTAGTAAACCCCAAGGTAACGTCCAAGCTGGCATGAGAATGCCAAAAAGAACTGGAGATCCTGGGAGAACGCAACTGGGTAAGTCTCCTGTGGGTCCCAGGACATTGGGAAATAGAAGGCAACGAAAAAGCGGATGAGTAAGCGAGATATGAATCATCCACAACATACTTTGGACCAGAACCTGTCCTTGGAGTGACCAAAAGCACAGCACGAGGGCAAACCAGGGAGTGGATCCAAAACAAACACAAGGAATACTGGGAAAACCTCAGTAAAGTAAGACATGGAAGAACTACTAAGACAAAGTAGGAAAAGACTTCGCATAACAGTAGGGTTGCTAACAGGGCATGATAACCTAGGAGGACAGCTACACAAGATAGGCTCATACAATGGGGACCCAAGTTGCAGATTGTGCGACGAGGGGGAAGAAACAGCCTACCACATATTGTGTGAATGTGAAGCGTTAAATTACAAAAGAAAGGCATTATTTAGGCAACCGAAAATGAGCCCACAGGAAATTCAACCAACCAGTCTCGGGATTATACAGACTTGTAAAAGGAACAAGACTAATGGGAGGATTGGTATAAATGACAATAGGAAATTAGGCACAAAAAGCCCAAGAGGCTGCGCTGCCTCTGGTAGTGAAAGACGGCTCCCAGGAAGAAGAAGAAGAATAAGAAGAAACACAAGACTGCTTTTTAAAGGTCTTCTGAGACTTGAGTATCAATATACGAAAAAGAAAACATAAATACAAAATACGGTCTTAAGAGCAAACATCAGAACACGATTATTGTGGAATTATTAAAACAAGAAAAAATATTGATGGTTAGACAGCAAAACAACATATTACTTTTGTAAAGGAAATCAAAATATTTAAAAATTATTGCCGGACAACTATATTTAATGGTGAAAGGAAATATAATTAAAGGGATATTTTAAGAGCACAAACTACATTGTTTTTTAGGTATTTTAGTTTTGGTGATTCTCATTGCATTGTTTACCATCAGTTAAAACAACTAAACTACTTTTTACAGTGCAAAAACCAGCTATTGCTTCTTTACTAACCATTGAAACAACAGGTCCGGAACCAACATATTTAATCAAACCCTCAAAGAAACTTTTTCCTGCATGTTCAGCATAGTGTTCATATAACAGACATTCTGAAGGTCTTAAAAACTTAACAGCGATCAATTTGAATCCCTTATCTTCAAATCGGCTTATTATTTTTCCAACAAGACCACGTTGGACACCATCTGGTTTGATCATAATGAATGTTCTTTCAAAACCTTCACGTGGTTGGCTAAGAACAAATAATTAAAAACTTTAAATAAGGAAAATATAATAAATTACGTATTAGGACTTATTAATGACATTTAACTAACCAAATTAGCTAAGTGGAAGGTAAGCCGAAAGCAATTTCTATAGGCTTCTTAGTAGGTATACACAGGGCCGCGGCCAGAAAAAAAATGTAGAAGGGGTCAAAAAGTTTAAGTCAATTTACTAGTCCAGAATTAATTGAATTAAAAACACATATACCACAACTTTATTTCTAAATAGTAGTAATCATGGTCATTTAAATTGCTAGGCAATATTGTAAAATTAAAGATTTACACGGGAATTGTTTTATTTTAAGTAATTTTTAACTACCCAGGGGGTCGACAGACACCCCCTGACCTTCCTGCCGGCAGCCATGGGTATACGGACAAACTATTACATCTATTTAGGGATGCACCGAATCACTTTAAACTTCAATCTTTTTTTAATACTTAATTCGGTTATAACCAAAGTGGGCACACGCATATAAATAAACCTTTAATATTTTTGGGAATGTTTTATAGTCATCTTTAGCCCCATTCACGTTTATCAAAAAATATCCTGTATATTTTTACATTTTTAAAATTAGATTATTAATTCAAACATATTACTTAAAAATATTAGAAAATCAATAATTAACAAGAACAAGTATGCGTCAATTGCTGAAATTAACAACTTGAGGTATTTTATTTACTAAACAAGGGTTATATTAGGGGCGTTTTATGATCAAAACCGTTAAGGTTGTATATTATTAATCGCCAATCGAGTTGCCAATTAATTCCCGAGTTAGTTGCATATTTTTTTTTAAATTATTCTGTTAATAAATGGTGAGAATTTAAATTTTTTCTATTTTTTTTTAAGATTTAATTCGGTTTTAGGCAACCAACTTGACAGATGTGTTAATGTTCGTTTTGTGTATTTTCCGTTGCTTATACGTTTATTATTAGAAAATCATGCATGATGAGGGTCATTATTAAATGATTTTGTATACGCTAATAATACTCATACTCATAAAGGATTACGAAAAAAGTTTTTAATTGTTTTTTATCATGGACAACTTGATTAGTATTGTAGATATGTTCTATATCGTTGTATCAGATGCATGTTTTAATACGTTTATTTTTTGGTTTGGTTAGTATTACCCTTGTTTTAAGTTGTAAATAAGAATTATCTAGTCTTATAGCGTAGGGAAACTAAAAAAATTAATATATCACATGATGTTTAATTAGCCTTAAAGAATATATTTAAATTTTACTTTTATATTAAAATCTTAACTTAAGTAAAAAATTTATTGGTAAAACCTATAGGTAAAACATCATTAAAGCTTAAGTTGAGTAAAATTTGACTCAAATAAGTTAAAAAAGTGTTTTTTTTAAACATTATTTCAAATATTGCAGCCCTTAAAAATCAGCTCCTATTATGATTTAATTTAAAAAAAATATTTACTTTAAAAAATTAATATGTGATTACAGTGTTTGCATAAAAATTTGGAATCAAGCTTTATTTACCCTCCTCTTCAAAATTTCCATTATGCTAAAAGTAGCTTTTTATTTTTAGGGGTGAAAACTGCCCCTTATTGCAATAACCTACAAAACTTTCATATTAAAGCTTAAGTTACATAAAATTAGGCTTAAATATGTTAAAAAATAAGTATTAACATTTTTAAAACACTATTTAATATATTTTAACTCTTGAAAATCAACCTTTATTATGATTTAATAAAAAATTGTTTACCCCAGAAAAATTAACATATTGTCAGAGAGTTGTAATTAAAAATGTGACTGCTCAAAAGTATTACTAATTTAATTTTGTAATTTTTTAATCCTCAGAAATCCACGCCTTACAATATTACAATGCAAAAAATAGTACAAAACCGCAGATTTTTTAAAAAATGCATAAAAAGTAGGAATTTACTTTGACTCACCCTTAAAGTGTGCATTACGCCGATGGGCGCTTTTTAATTTTTTAAGGGGTGAAAACTACCCCTTATTACTAAAACCTTGAAAACACACTTCACTTTTATATTAATGCTTAAATCAAGTAAAACTTGACTCAAATAAGTTAAATAATAAATGTTTAATCTTTGAAATATTAGTTGAAGTATCTCAACCCTTAAAAGTAACCCCCATTATGGATTTATGAATAATTTAAATTTAATGGATAAAATAAAAAAAAATATGTACAATTACATTAAAATAGGATGAAAATGAAAAGAAATTTACAAAAAAATATATTTGGGCTTTAAGAATGCTCCAAAAAATTGGTTATTTAAGCATAACTCCTTCAGTTTTTGTAATAAAAAGTCCTTTAAAAAAACCATTTTGTTGGTTTTTTTCAAGAGATATAAGGTCTTAAATTTTAAAACTGTCTAAAACCCTTTTTTTTAAAGTGAGTTTAAGTGGGTGAAACAAGGTAGTGCTTGTCTATACACACGTGTTTTAAATGTTTATACCTCACTTAATTTCCTACATACAGTAAATTAAAAAAAGCAAAATGTTTGTAATTCAAAAAGCTATAATTTGATACCCCAGTAATTTTTACGTATCTCTCTTAGGTTTCGAGTTATTTAAAAAAATGCCGGCAAATTTCTTTTTTGGGGAAAAAATATTTGTGGTCCATTTGAAAAAAATAAAAGTGTTCAAAAGAAAAAAAATTTTTCCACAATTTTTTTTTTAATTTTGTTCTTAAAAAATCTGGAAAATTTTTTTTTAATAAAAAACCTTCCCCCAAAAAACCCTTTTTAAAAAAAAAAAAAATCTAAAAGTTAATTTTAGTGTCAATAAATTATAAAATTGTAAATATATAAGTGTGCTAAATTTGTATATCATTGAAACAAAAATGACATAAACAAAAACAGTAAAAATTAATCAGATCTAATTACTTTAAATTTAGGGTGGATTCTTTGTGTGTATTTTTTAAAACTTTGATAACATAAAATTTATTTAAACAAATTGTAAAACAGCTTTACAGGTGTTATATTTTTTTTGACATTCATATACAGTAAATTTGGCGTACTTTAAATATTTGCGATGACAAATTTTACTGCAGTGTAAAATAAAATGTATTTTATAGCATTTCCGATAAAGCAATCAAATTTCGTCGAAAAGCCATGGAATTAATAACATTTTGTTCTTTCTGGTTCCGGTTAATCTACATTATTAATATAACAGAAACACGTTGTTTTCGCAAAGCCTTATTGGGTTTACGAAATATATTAGGTATGAATCAATTTAACTTCTCATAAACAGTCAAATTAAAGACAATATAAATAACAAAGAGGTTAATAAAAAAAAGGTAAATCGAATTAAAAAAAAAATGTTTGTTACATATGTAACATTAAATTGTCCAACAAAAAGAAAACCATCCAACGAATTTAGGGCCTACAATTTTTTTAAGTTCCGATACAAAAAAGATTAAAAAGACAATTTAGTTAACAAGCTGTGCTTTTTTTTAAATATTTGGTAGGTATTTTTCTTAAGTGCTGGCACCGACCTCAAAAAAAATGTAGGCCGCTAATTTGTTTTGTACTACTTTTCATTTAATTTTTTTGGTTAATTTAGTGTATATGTTACGGGTAAAGTTAGGTTAGGATAATGGTTAAAACTAGGTTTACTCGAGTAAACTGCACAATACCCAGGGAAGTCCAAAATGTTACTAAAAGGCTATATGTTTCGGACTTACCCTGGTAAACTGCATTTTTTAGGTTTCACCTGGTTAAAGTTAAAAAACGACAAGGCCATAAATATTTAAAACACATATCTATGTAAAAAAAACTAAGTTTTTTAAAAAAAAAATAAAAGATTTTCCCCCCTTTTTCCCCCGGAAAAAACCCCCAAAAGAACAAAAAATTTATATATATATATATATATATATATATATATATATATATATATATATATATATATATATATATATATATATATATATAAAATATATATATATATATATATATATATATATATATATATATATATATATATATATATATATATATATATATATATATATATATATATATATATATATATATATTAAATTTTTAAAAAAATTTTTTTATTTTAAAAAAACTTTTTTCTTTTTTTTTAAAAAAAAAAGGATAAAAAACCCCGGGTTGGCCCCAAGTCGGCTACATGTTTCACCCTTTTGGGGATGGTAAATCCGCTGTAAGAAACACGACTGACAAATCGCGACGACCTCTCCCAAATCTATAAAATTTTCCTGCATAAAAAATAAAAAAATTGAAATTTCTCTGGCGCCATCTAACAAATTTAAACCCAATGCAACCAGTAAAACATATTAATACGAAAAAAATTTAATTAGTAAACAATTTAAGTAATGTTAAAAAGTGACATCTGGGTTTGGGAAAGGCCCTAAATTTTAAAAATGCAATTAAATTGGGAGGCCTTTGGGCCCAAAAACCGGGTTTTCCATAATTAAAAATAAATTAACCCCCAAGGCCCCTTTTTAAGGGAAAAACCATTATAATATTATTTTTTAAATATATTAAAATATTTTATATAATTAATATATATATATATATATATATATATATATATATATATATATATATATATATATATATATATATATATATATATATATATATATATATATATAATATATATTTATATGTATAAAATATAATTTAATATTTTTGAATTATGGAATAAACAAGTATACATGTAATATTTAAAATTTAAATCAAACTATAATTGCAAGTGTAAACAAGATTATTTATCTTGATAAAAATAAATTGCTGTTTTTTGATTTAAGGCAGTATATAAAGAAATTACGTTTTGTTCTATATTTAAAAATAATAATAATTTCTATTTATCTTGCGATTTGTCCCATTGTTTGTGAAGAAAAGTCTTTTTTTCTAAATACCTTTGTAGTTTTAAGTTAGTCGCCGTTTTTTTTAAAGACCATATTTGGCCCCACACGACACTTCGAGTAGGTCTGTCTTAAAAAGTAATGTAGTCAGTGCGCCTTTGCCCATGTCAAACCCCTGATGAAAAGCAAATATCCATATCGGAAAATATATATTTTATTCATATGTATACAGGGTGTCCCAGAAGTAATGGGACACAGAGCAACAGCAGATTCCTTAGGTCGAAATAATGCAATTAACGTTAACTTGCCTTATCCCAAAGTTGATATTAACTAAGATACAGGATGTCAAACTTTTTAAATTTTTTTTAAAAATTTGGGGTTTTTTTTAAAAATTTTAAAAAAAATTAAATTTTTATAAAATTATTATTATTTTTTTAAAAATTTAATTTAAATTTTAAAAAATTTTTTTTAAAATTTTTTAAAATTTAATTTTTTAAAATAAATTTTTTTAAATTTTAAATTAAATTTAAAAAAATTTAAAAATTTTTTTAAAATTTTAAAAATTTTTTTTAATTAAAAACCTTTTTTTTTTAAAATTTTTTTTTTTTAAAAAAATTATTTTTTTAAATTTAAATTTTTTAAAAATATTTAAAAAAAATTTTTTTTTTTTAAAATTTTTTTTAAAAATTTTTTTTTAAATTTTTTTTTAAATTTTTTCAAAAATTTTTTTTAAAATTGCCTTTTTTTAAAAATTTTCCCCCCCAAAATATTTTTAAAAATTTTTTAACCCTTTTCCCTTTTCCCCCAAAAAAACCCTTTTTTAAAAAATTTTTAATATTTTTTTAAAAAATTTTTCCAAAAATTTTTTAAAAAAAATTTTCCCAAAAATTTTTTAAAAAAAATTTTTTTTAAAGGGTTTTAAAAAAAATTTTAAACTAAAATTTTTCTTTTTTTTTTTTTTTTAAAGGTTTAAAAGATTTTTTTTTAAAAAAAATTTTTTTAAAATTTTTAAAATTTTACCTTTTAATTTTTTTAAAAATTTTTAAAAAAATTTTTTAATTTTTTTTTAAAATTTTTTTTTTTAAAAATTTTTATTTTTTAAACATTTGCAAAAAAAATTTTTTTTTTAAAAAACTTTTTTTTAAATTTTAAAATAAATATTTTTTATTAATTTTTTAAAAATTTAACCCCTTTTTACCGGAAAACTTTTTTTTTTAATAAGGGGGGGGTTTTTTTTTTTAAAAAAATTTAAAAAAATTTTAAAAATTTATATTTTTTTAAAAAAAGGGGGTTTTAAAATGTTTCCCCAATTTTTTTTGGGGAAAAAAATGTTAAAAATTTTTTAAAAAAAAATTTTTTAAATTTTTTTTAAAAAAATTTTTTTTGGTGAAATTCTTAATTTAATTTTTATTTTTTTTCCCTTTTTTTTTTAAGGGTTTTTTCCAAAAAATTTTTTTAAAAATTTTTTAAAAGTTTTAAAAAAAAAAAAGGTTTTTTTTTTAAATTTTTTTTAATTTTTTTTTTTAAAAAAAAAGGGGTTTTAATCAAATTTTTTTGGAAAACCGAAATAAATTAAAAATTTTTTAAAATTTTTCCTACCCCAAAAAAAATTTAAAAATTTATTTTTTTTTTTAAAAAATTTTTTTTAAAAATAACCGAATAATTTTTTTTTTTTTTTTATTTTTTTTTTTTTAAAAAAAATTATTTTTAAAATTTTTTTTTTTAAAAAAAAAAATTTAAAAAATTTTATAAAATTTTTTCAATTTTTTTTAAAAATTTTTGGGGCCTTGAAAAAAATTTTTTTTGGAAAAAAAAAACAAAAAAAATAAAAGGTTTTTTAAAAAATTAATTTTAAAAAAATTTTTTTTTAAAAGTTTTTTATTTTAAAATTTTAAATATTATATATATATATATATATATATATATATATATATATATATATATATATATATATATATATATATATATTTAATAAAAAAGTATTATTATTTGTCTTCTTATAATTCGCTTAAAAAGTAATTAATTAGAAAAATATATACTTTTCCGGAAAGCGAACCCATTTTATTGCGT
Organism: Listronotus oregonensis; assembly: GCA_019359885.1. NCBI lineage: Eukaryota > Metazoa > Arthropoda > Insecta > Coleoptera > Curculionidae > Listronotus > Listronotus oregonensis. Next base: position 465,632 of record JAHBCN010000304.1, read on the forward strand.
TTAAATTAAACATCATCAATTTTTATAAAAGCTTCCACCTTTTATTTAAATTTTTTAACCTATTTGTAAATTTCAAATTACTTTTTTAATAAATGCATTAAGGAACGGAAAGAAAATTAAAGGAATAATTTTATTTATTTAAAATAAAATACTATAATTAAATTTAAAAAAAGGTTAAAATTTCTCTTTCATCCCCTAAACAAGGATATTTTTTAGGCACGTTTTTTAAAAGAAACATCAATATTTACAAGATGTGCATATTTTATTTAGGTTAAGGGGCTCAAAATGGTCCCATTGTTTAGACCTCTTTTTTTTATCTTTGGACAGTCCACGGAGGCTGAGGCCAAAGCACTAACGTACCGTGGGTGTCTTAAGTGTGGTGAGAGGGAGTTTGTTCACACGGGACTTAAATATTTGGAGACTGGGAGGAGAAGGAAAAAACTTCTGCGGGTAGCAGGTTCCATAGTCTGGGCACTCTAGGAATGAAGGAACGAAGAAAGCGGGAAGTCCGGGGCGTCTCTAGTTGAACTATAAAAGGATGCATAAAAGTTGCACTACGTGTTGCTCTGTTGGGAGCTGCCAAAGGAGGAATTATACTGGCCAACTCCTCTGAGCAGATGCTGTGAAAATACCTATAGAAGAGCGACAGATCCCCCACAGCTCAACGGTGGGCAAGAGGAGGAAGCCTCTCTGTAAGCGTGGGATCATTAATAAGACGAACAGCTCTTCTCTAAATGGAGTCCAGAATGCTAAGTGTTGTAGGAGACGCCATTCCCCAGACATGAGAACAATATTCTAAAGATGGTCTAATTTGGGACACATACAGAGTATACAGATTGGAAGAAGAGAAATACTTTCTGGCTCGAAAGAGGAATCCAAGCTTTTGAAGCTGTTGAGGCTATGGATGTAATGTGTTTGTGCCAGTTGAGGTTATTTTCAAAAGTAACGCCGAGAGTAGGCGACTCTTTGTTCTGCAGAACTTGGCGTCTCATATGTAACGAATGAGCACCGGCAGACATTTTTCGCGACAGCGAGCAGGACTGTGTTTTGGAGGCATTAAACTAAACAAGATCTTTGGCGCCCCAATCCAAGATAAGTATGAGTTCTTGTGAGAGAGAAATCCGCATTGACCTACGCTTGGTTTCCAAATCAGGCTTATTGACTGGCCTGAGAAATTGAAGGAATGAGCTGGAGGAATGACCATCTACAATAACTGATATACGTCGATTAGAAAGGAAACTGGAAAGCCACGAGCAAAGCTTAGGTGGAAAACCGTAAGAAAGAAGTTTGTTAAGAAGCCCATCATGCCAGTCCTGATCGAAAGTTTTGGAAATGTCAAGAGCAACAATCAACACCAAAAATGTTTGACAAGTAGCATTGATAAAGGCTCTGCTATAATTTTATGCATTTTAATCATTTTTTTATATGTTCTTTATTGTTGTGGCGGACCTTTACTAAAAATTTCTTTGGGTACACGCCAAAGTAATTTTTATACAAAGGGACCGCTTCGCTCCTGACCCCGGGGTATCATCGGTCATCAGTTTTTTGCGGATTAAGGTAAAAATATTCAAAATTTTTAATTTTGTAGACGATTGCCGTCGGTTTTGGCACTTTTTTCGTTGACATATAAATAATAGGTTAAACTTTGCTTGTCTTCCTATAAAATACTTTAAATGTAAAAAAAAAACTTATCTGTTCGCATTGAGTCTAAGTTGCCTGTGTCATCGATGGCTAAAATGTAAAACATCGGTAGCAAAACATAGATATTTGTAAACATGAAAAATTTTTGCCCAATCCTTCTTTTAGATCTAATCTTTATTGCAATAATTGCAAGTAGGCGTTTAATGCAATCGATTGCCTTGAATCCGATTAGTGCATCTATAAGTAATGGAATTAATTTAATAATGAGAACACTTTAATGGTAAACCTATTTAAAAATAAATAAGACTGGTACGTTTTTTATATATCCAACTACAATTTTTATGTAATCCAATGTGCATTGCATCGAAAATACTTAAAATCTCATAAATCCTGACACGAAACCCGATCCTTATAAAATTTTTAAACTTACCCAGTTCGTTTAACTCCCACCGCGCAATATTTTACACAGTTTATGATGTCTCCTCCGCGTCTTTCAACTCCCAAAAATGTTGCAAACTTTCCTTAAAGTTTTCATTTAGGGTCCTTTGAGTTTTCCAGGGCCGAATTATAAATAATACAGGCTGTTCGAAAAATACACAACCAAATTTCAGAAAATGATTTCTCATTAAAAAATATAAAAAAAAGTTTTTATAAATATGGCTCCCAAAATGCATGGTTTCTACAGGACAGGGTGTTATTTTTTTAATAGTTTTTTGTAATTATCCTAAATACCCTGCAGCTGATTTTCTTGAAATTTGGTAGTGTTATTCCCGTCACTAAATTTTTTGCAATTTTTTTATTTTGTTTTTTTTTTTTTTTTTTTTAATATAATATATATATATTATATATATATATATATATATATATATAAATATATATATATATATATATATATATATATATATATATATATATATATATAATATATATATATATATATATATATATATATATATTTATATATATATAATATATATATTATATAATATATATATATATATATTTATACAGGGTGATTCATAAATAATTGTTTTGTCATTTTTACGTCAAAAAGGTATACTTGTAAAAAGTTGATGTTATGAGCAACCGTTTTCGAGATATTCGGATTAAAAAAAATTACGACGCATCTGATTTTATTATAGCAAAATTAAAAAAAGAAATAAAACAAAATGTATAATTAAACCACATGTATTTTAATTTTTAATAAAATATTTGTTCTTAAATTATGCTTGGCAAAACATAAGGTAGGTTTTATAATTTTTAAAAATTCCACCATTTACTTCTACGCACATGTCAGCTCCGTGGTAAACACCCTGTATCTCGGAAACGAAGGCCTTGCGGACCCGTATTTGTATGGACTTTTATGTTTATTTTTAGACCCTGAGTACGTAACTAAAGTACTGACATTTCCTCATGAATCACTATATAATTATATATATATATATATATATATATATATATATATATATATATATATATATATATATATATATATATATATATATATATATATATATATATATATAAATATATATATATATATATATATATATATATATATATATATATATATATATATATATATATATATATATATATATATATATATATATATATATATATATATATATATATATATATATATTACTATACCTACATCGCAGGCAGCCCTAGTTCTAAACTAAAACACCTTCAAAAGTATCTCATAATTAAAAGGTTTATGATCAATTGCAATAAATAATATTAATAATTACTGTTTTAACTGGAGTTTTAATACTAAATTATTTAACAGATTTACGTGTTACATAGGAAAAACACTGTATTTTTAAATAATTAGAATAAGGCTTGGTAAATTTTCTCTAAGAGCTGTTATGTCTTTTATTAACGTTTGTAGTATAAATAACTAGGCTCCGTATTACTTTAGCCACATAGGATTTATGTTAGGTTATCCATATTCGTTTTCTTACTTTTTTTTATTTATCCTCAGTGCGTAAAATCGCAAAAAGCTTCAGTTTTAAGATAAAATCATCTTCGACTATATATTTAATTATAGTGCTTAGGATGAAGTGCTCTTACCTTGTACCTAATATAATATATAATATTAAGGCAATTGTGCATTAGTGGGGCCTCACCTATTTTTGGCCATAAAAAATCTAAAAATAGAGATATTGACATATTTTTTTTATTTTTTCTGTTTTACGTTGGAGTTACGAATTAAAAAAAAAAATAAAAAGAAATATTCGGTGTTAATTTTTATTTTGAAAATAAAAAAGGGGTAATTTTCATTTCGTTTTCGTCAATAAAATGCATCCATTTAAGTTTAGCAATTTCTAGTGATTTGTTTCATAATCTACGTGAAAAGACTAATAATTTCAATTTTTTTTACAAAAATACCAATTTTCGGACTTTTTATTTTTTTTCAAAAAATATTTTTTCGAAATATTGACATTTTTAATAATTTTTTAAATATTCTATTTTTAATAAACTTTAAAAATAAAAATGTTTAACAACTCAAAAAAAAATTTCATGTTGATTTAAAATTCTAAAAAAGTGGTGCCGCGACTCTACACAATTACCAATATTATTTTCTTACATATGAATACAAAAGGTCTTTCTATGAATAAAGCATAGTTGAATTATTACGAAATACATTTTTTTAGTTTGGAGTCTTAGTAATGGTGATGAAGCAGCAACTCTTAAATTCGTCAAAAACATGTTTTTTTAATATAAATTTCACATAGTTGTTTTCATAGGATAGATGAGCAAGTAATCGACTGATTGCCTGACTTACCTGGGTACACCGGTACTGCGCATACAGGAAGTTCGCGCAACTTTTTATTTTCATTATCGCCAATTGTTAAACCCCGAAAAAATTAACTGGCTTTTTTGCAAATATTTTTTAATATACAATTAAGACGCTATTAAAATTTAGGCGTGAATCAAACACTTTTTTTTAATTTTAGGTTTACAATTTTAGGGTGGTTTGATTCAAAAAGAAGTGATTGCCTCTTTTAGTTTTTGTTATAAACCAACTTAACTTTTGAATGGTCTTTGTTGGCTTTTAAATCAAAAACTTCATGAAACATGTGTCATGGGCTCTTAGACTATAAATAATTAAGAATACATGTGCAAAAAATATATTTAAGAAAATGTAGAATCTTAATTATGTAACTATTTAAAATTAATACGGTTGAACAAGAAAAAAATGTTTTTTTAACTGTGGAATGAAGTTGTTGAATGAGGTTTTTTACAAAATATATTTGAAAATATTGCGAAAAGTACATTAAATAACACAAAAATATCACAGTGGTGTATGTAAAAAGAATTTGTCGCACTTTGTCAAATAAAAAACTACGAATTTAATTCTAGGAGCAGAGATAACATATTAAAAGATTGAGCCATTAGGGAGATAATTACAATAAGAGCACTGTCAAAACCATGGGATATTCAACAGACAAGCTGCCACTGCTGCTATTTTATGGGTTTTTCCTTGATAAAAATATTTTAAAAAATAATATAAATTAAACTGTTGAAATTTGACGTATTTATAAAATTATAAAGTTGCCAACTCTCTAGAGTTTTGTTGTCTATGTGCCCATCGATATCAAGCCCCTGACAGAATGATGAGGAAATGAGTTACAAAAAAGGCGATATCGCGTTGACGAAAGCTGTAGGTTTAAAATAATATTGATAACTGCTATCTGGAATAGTAACCAAACAAAAGTATTTTAAAATAAAAATTTCTGTCTATTAGTTATGAAAATGTAACAAGACGAACTTTAAAAGTTTACAAACAGAAACTAATTAGATGTGCTTTGCATGATTTTAACTAAGTAAAAATTTAATTATATATATATATATATATATATATATATATATATATATATATATATATATATATATATATATATATATATATATATATATAAATATATATATATATATATATATATATATAATATATATATATATATATATATATATATATATATATATATATAATATATATATATAATAATTATATATATAAATATTATATTATATATATATATATATATATATATATATATATATATATATAATATATATATATATATATATATATATATATATATATATAATCGTGATTACTGGTGTTTATATATTTTTACCAGTCCGGTCGTGGCTTTAAACTTTCCTTAGTCAGGATTCTCGTAATTTTTTAACTTGGTTATAAATTTTATTTGGCCCTGCAAAAAGCCTGGCACTATTAAAAGTTGGACACAGTCTCCAAGGACAGTAAACAATTTAACTTTTTTGGAAGTTTGCCTTTTTCGGTTCGGGAATTTGGGCTATACTAGTTCCTACTTTTAAATGCTGCTAAATTATAGAATGAGTTTTTGGGTTTCCGAAAAATAGTTCCTATATTGTTGACAGTTTGTTTTATTTTTATTTTGTGCAGATAGAACTGGTGTAAAGCGATTGGAATGAGGCAGAAGCGATAAAACGTGACATAAAAATTTATGGCTTTTAAAGCTGTATAAAAAGTTTATTTAATCAAAAATATAAAAATTAATATATTTTTTAAAATTCTTTATAACTTCTCATGAAGCCTAAGTAATAGGTACCATGGATGTCTGGTTTTTAGATGTTTAGTTTGTTTATATACAGGGTGTCCGGAAAAAGGAGGCCAATCCGCCGGCCACATATAGGGTAGACCAAAATAATGCGTTAATGTTAATGTTATGCCATTTTTAATTAGGCTCGTAATTCAATATAGGCGTCAAAGATAGAAATATAAAATCGTTTTTTGAAGTAAGTCAGGGTTTCAAAAGATATTAAATTAAAATTTGGTTTGAGGGGTTTTTGGAACGAGAAATTGAAATCCGTTCACGGATTCGCTATACTCAGAGGGCGCCACCTGCGGTATATTGCATGTGTTAAAATACCAAAACTTTTTTGCCCCCGTATAATAAAGTTCTAAGTAAAAAATTCTATTATCCAATCTTTTCTTGCAAAAAAGTATTCTTAGTTAATGTCGGCCTGAGAATCCGTTTATTAGATATCTTAATTTTAAAATTATATATATATATATATATATATATATATATATATATATATATATATATATATATATATATATATATATATATATATAATATTATAATATATATATATATATATATATATATATATATATATATATATATTATATTTTAGTCCTCTTTAAAAGTTTCAAGTATAAAAAAAATAAAAAAAGCATACTTAAGGTAATTGTTCTTTAGCTTTTTCTTTTAAAAAAACCCAAACAGCAAATAAAAACATATTTTAAAAATCCAATCGCCAAAAATGAATTAAAAATATGTTTTTTTTCATCTAACCTAAAAATTTTAAATTTTTTTATTTTTTTTCCCTTTTTTTTAGATAAAAATTAGTTTCATTATTTTTGACAAATAATTTTGTAACTATCCCCTGGCGTATATTGCCCAAAAAAAAGGGGAAAAAAGACACAACTGTTTAAATTTTAAAAAATTAATCGATATCTTTGGGGTTTCCCTTTAGGTCTGTGTTTTTTTTGGGAAAAAATTTTTAAAGAAAAAAAAAAATTTCCCTTTATGGGATGATGCCTCTCCCAATTTTTATTTTTTTAAACCCATTTAGAAAGTTTAAGTTTTTTTGTTATTCCAAAATAAAATTTAAAAACACACCTTTTTACGTAAACCTTTTCCCCAAAGGGGGTTTTTTTTGGGGGCTATTTTTCAAAAAACTCTTTCGGGGAAAAAAAAAAAAAACCTTTTTAAACTCGTTTGATAAAAATTTTTTTTTTTTCTAGTTTTTTGGGTTTTCAAACAAAGGGGGTTTTTAAAAACGTAATAAAAAAATTTAAAAAAAAAAAAAGAAAAAAAAATAATTCCCTTTTTAAAAAGGGGAAAATTTCTAACCCCATAAAAAACGGGGAAACGCTTACCCCGAGGTCCTCGGGCGACAAAAAAAAAAAACAAAAAAAATTTAAAAAAAGGGAAAAATTTTTTAAAAAGGGGTTAAAAATTAAAAGGGGGTTTTTTAAAAAAGGGGTTTTTAAAATTTTTTAAAAAAAAAAAAAAAAAATTACGGGGTTTTAAAAAAATTTTTTTTTTTAAAATAATAAAAAAAATTATTTACTGAAAAAAAAACATTTTTAAAGGAACCCCCCTGTTTGATTTGGACTAAAATTTTTTAAAAAAAAAAATTTAAAAAGGGGAACCCCGGGGCCCCAAAAAAAAAAATTTGGGGCGGGGGGATCCGAATTTTGGGGCCCCCCAAAAATTTATTTCCCCTTCCCTTTAAATTTTTTTAAGGGGTAATTTATTTTCTCAAAAAACCCCCTTTTTATATGTGTGGTATACGGCATAAAAAAAATTTAAAATTTAAAAAAAAAAATTTTTTTTCAGAAAAAAAGGGAATTTTTTACAAATTTTTAAAAAAACAACTTTTTGCTTTTTATTTAAATTTCCCCTTTTTTGCTCTACATTTAAAAACCCTTTGAAAATCAAAAATTTTGGAAAAATTGAAAATCGATCTTTGACATTATTGCCTATATTTTTTCCATACGACATTTGGGAAAAAAAAACGCTCCCTAAAAGCTAGAAATTTTGGGAAGTAAAAAAATCTTCAAGTCCTATAGAAATTTTGGGGGAAAAAAGCAAAAATTTTTTTTTCAAAAATTTAAATTTTTAAAATTTTTTTCCCGAAGATTTAGGACTCTGGCTATATCTGTAGAAAGAAATTTTTAAAAGAATGCACTTATTCACTAAATGTTCGTCCCCCCCTCGGGTAATAATCAACGTCTACTTTTTTCTTTTTTTGATCCATGCGTTTTTTATTTTTTTTTTGCAAATACATTAAAAAAATTTAATTTTTTTTTTGGGGGGTCTTATGGGCGGGGGCTTTTTTATATCCCCCAAACAACTTTTCCCCAAACAATGATTAGGGGGCTTTTTAAAAATTTTTTTTCCCTTTTTTTCAGGGTTTTTTAGACTTTTTTTGCAAATTTTTAAAAAAAAGTGTCCTTGTTAACATCCCCCGTAGTCTGTTTCCACCTGGTCCAATTTTTTTTGTTTTTTTTTGTATTCTTTTGGGGGCTAATCTGAAAAGTGTCTGGTTAAACGAACTCTTTTAATGAAACAATTAACTTGCTGCCTTCACAAATATCTAAACCAGGGCTCTTTTTTATTCACTACATAAATCTTTTCAAAATTTTTTTTCCCAAAAAAAATTAAAATTTTTAAATTTGGTTTCGAGGTTTTGGGGGGTTTTTTCATAAATTTTTTTGCCTTTTTTTTGGGGGAAAAAAAAATTTCTCATCAAACGCTAA
>JAHBCN010000305.1:0-42500 GCA_019359885.1 Listronotus oregonensis
AAGGGTTTTTTTCCGTTCATTTTTAAAAAATTTGTTTAAGTTTTTTAAATTAGTTTATTTAATAAAAAGGTATAACTACAATAAACTTTGAGGAATTCCCAAATTTCAATAATTACTATTTTGAAAATTTTAATTGACTTATTTTATTAAAAAAAATAAGTAAATTTTTATTATAATAAATTTAAAACATTTTTAAAAGTCAAATTAAAATATTTTTTAAAAAATTAATACAAAAAATGAAATAAAATTTTTAAAAAAAAAAAAAAACAAAAAAAATTTTGTTTTAGAATTAAAATAAACTAAAAATAAAATAAAAACATTTAAAAAAATAAAACAACCCAAAAAAATTTTTTTTTCTAAAATAAATTAACCAAAGCCCCAATTGTTATGGGCAAGCTTAACATTAAACACTCGATTTCGTCGCGCCTTCTAAAAAATCTAATTAAATAAAAACATTTTTTGTCGGAATTTCTGGTTTATATTTAAAAATAAAATTTCTTTTTTATCCTTTAGCAAGAAAATTAAACGAAAAATTAAAAAAGTAAGGTAAAAATAATTTAGAAAAACAATTTAATATTTAAAAATTAACACAAGAAACAAAAATGCCAAAAAACGTTTAAATAAGAACAAAACAAAACGGAAAATGCGGAATAAAAAACAAAAAATACTATTTCTAATTTTAAAAAATCTTTAATTTTTTTTCTGTTAAATTTTAAACTTTTTCTCCCAAATATTTTTAATAAACTTTAATACGTTTTTAAATTCCCAAAAGATTGCTCCTGAATTAAAACTAATCACAAATTAAAACACGCACAACTGTACTTCGTGAAAAGAAATACAAAAAATCAGACCGAAATGATGCAGTAAAAATGCTTTGTGTGTAACGTTTGTTACCTACTAATGGCGCCCCCGTTATCAGTCCAAACTGGTTTTTTAAACCCCCTTTTATTATTTATAATTTGTTACTTTTTAAAATATTTCTTAAAGACCATCTAAAAAATATTGTAAAGTGTTATTTAGCAACTTTTTTTTAGTAGTTGAACTTTTGTTTTTATAATGACCAAAAAACTGTGTGTCCTAAAAACAAAAAAGACACTTTTAGTTTAGTATTTTTATTATAACAAAAATGGCGAGCGAGAGAGAGAAAGGTTATACCCCTGCTTTCTTTCTCTCTGGCAATTACGTTAATAATAATAATAATAATAATAATGATAATAATCAATAAAACAACAATTTTTCCATTGTTACCGGCGATATCGAGGCAGTAGTGCAAAATGACATCTGTCGCATATATTGGTATTAAGCGTTCCCAACTACGCATCATGATATCGTTCTCCTTGATAAAACAAATAACTCTATGTACGTCATAAGGCGGCGACTGACTTGTAACTAAACGTTGTAATGTAATGCTCGCTACGAGCATTACATTACACCAACCCGTTCAGTTCATCACCACATTATAGCGAATGCTGGCATTTGAATGCTCGGTTCACGAGTGATCCACTATTCGTCTTCACAGTGTCGTCGAAAATGTCAGACATGGAGGTCGCGTTTGCATTTCTGCTAGTACGCTACTGTTATTTGAAGTGGGAATTTGGGTAACGAATTTGTATAGAAGCAAACAACAAAACGGTGGACAGACTTTATTAAGCATTCTTCTTAATCTTTCCCCATTTCATCGGCCAGCTCCTTCCATGCGGCAATTTTTTTAAATTTGTTTAAATAATCCTTATGAGGAGGAAAAAACCACGACTATTCCATACGCTCGCAACGAACAAACTGATTTAGTGATTGTCTAGCGCCGAACACTTCAAAGGGATTCGCGAAAAAACCGACAACCCGATAGAGCAGCCGCGAACGGCTCAGTTTTCTGTATTCACTGCGTGAATGCTCGATGTATAACCTGTTACATTACAACGTTTAGTTACAAGTGAGTCACCGCCTATAGAGTTCTCTGCCCCAGCGGAAACTAACATCGACATAAAAGAACGGGAGAAACGAGCCAAAAATCAGGATCTTCTTGGCGAACTTCGGATGCTCTATCTGGAGTATAGCGTGCCATTGGTTGTCCTGATTGTCGGCCTTTTGGGGGGCATGAAGGATAATGTGTTAAGAGAGCTATAGTGTATACCCGCATGTCAACATCCACCCGAACATTTGGTAATGAAAATGCAGAAATCTGTTGTCCTTGGGTCCCTTCGTTTACTGAGGCAAATGAATTTGTTCGAAAATCACTGACCAAGCGGAAGCAAGATATGTCATGTCGGATCTTTGTAAATAATAATAATAATTTATCTATTATAACTAATAATAAGTTTACATTTTAAAAAGAAATAATAATTATGGCCAACAACTGGCCGCAAAATGATCGTAGATAAATTGTGGTTTTCAGCATATTCATATTTGTTTTGCTGTCTTCCTGCATTTATCCTATAAAAAATACACTTTTAATGTTAAAGATATTTTTAAACAAAATTGTTATTATCTTTAAAAATAAAATAAAGTCAGAAAAGTTAAATATTCCTTTTTATTAAAGTGTTTTTTAAAGAAAATACTTTTTTATGTAAGGCGGTAATGATGAATAATTGTTGAAACTTATATTGTTTAAATTTTAAACAGCACAAAAAGCAAATGCCAGTATGGAAAAGTTACATTTAAATTTTATTTTAAACTTTTATATAGTTCTCTTTAGCTGTGCTTTAAAATATAAATACGAAGTCTTTACCAACAATTATCTCGTAAAATAAAAATGGTCAAGAAATACAGGAAACTTGTTAAATTTTCCTTTTTTTTTTGTAAATTTTAAGACGTAAAATAAATTAAAACCCATTACTTACATTAGGCCTTAACGTATTTTTCAGCCTAATTATAGGAGCTCCCAAGAATAACAATGATCCACAGGAAGGTGGAGATATCTATAAATGTGACATAAGCTTAAATGGAGAAACGTCATGTCTTCAATATCCTGCAGGTAATTTTAACAAATTTATTGACATTAGTAAAAATGTTTAAAAAGTAAATCATAATACCCAAAACTAAAAGTCGCTCTGATTATTTAGGACAGGTTCTTGTTGAAAGCTTCCATATACCTTAATAAAAATACATTTATTTATACAGGGTGTTATGGAAGTACAATAATATATTAAAGAAGTGTAAGTAGAAATAGCAAACCCGCCACTGACCTTTTTGTGTCAGATCTTTAAATCCCTTTAAATTTAAGTGCTAACCTTCTAATATCGGTGTCAAATACATTTGGGAGTAGTAAAAGTAGCAAATAACAGTTGTTGAAGTCAGAAAATTGAGGCAAGGTTTTCAAATCTTTTAAATAAACCGTTGGGGTAAACTTACAACTTTTTAGCGCTAAATTTTAAATGTTAAATAAAAAAATAAATACATTGTATATGTATATTATAATACAATTAATGCGTTGTGTCTTACCTTCCTTACCTTTTATAGAACATCTTTTGTTTTGTACAATTGATGATTTTCAATGTACAACACGTTAATATTTAAGTTTAAAGTGGCTTCAATTTGATATTTTATGCCGTATAGTATACTACATATCCAGATGAAAAGTGTTGCATTATTGTTAAGAAATTGGGTAGTACAAAAAAAGAATATTCAAACATTTATCAACATATTTTTACGTGTAATTACAAAGTATAAATAGACAACCGTACTAATAATCGGATTCCGAAATGAACAGTTAGCAGCTGGGGGCTTGGGCATCAGTAAATGGTTACTTTCAGATCTTTCGGATGTGGAGGGGGATACTCTCGTATTAAATGAAGGGGGTTCATAATGTGCTCCATATTGACTGCTACAAGTATTGTAAGTTTCCTATAGTTCACGAGCTCCAAGTTACCTTCATTAAAGTGCCTCATATGGTAGGGGCATCAATTAAGTGTCATGTAATATAGTGTCCCACAGTATAATGTGGCACAAGTGATGGAGTGACAGTATACATTGCCCGGAGGGGTATACGTCGTCATATATGGTGGATGAGCCGAAGCGACATAAAGTGCTTCTAAGATACTATCGGCCGAGTGATGATCGCGTTGTTAAATTTATCAATGGACTTAGCAATTGCTAAAAGTTAACAACGGTTTAGATTGTTTAACAAAACGTCATTGTCAGTGTTATTCAATGATTTTCGTAGGCAACCTGTCAAAATCTGACATTTTGTTGAACATTCTAAACCGTTGTTAACTTTTAACAATTGCTAAGTCCATTGCTAAATTTAACAACGCGATCATCACTCGGCTGTATGTCATCTATACTGGAGGCGCCGTTCTCGTTTCTATTGTCCCACGTATACAGTATTTTATTGTCACATTATGTAAAAAAATGGTTTTATTCAGTTCCCGTATGCAAGCTATTCTACACCGTTACCACTTTTCTTTAATACATACCCATTTTTGGTATTTCATAAGATTACATGCAGGATTGTTTTGAATTTGGACATAACTTTTCTTTAAATTATAATTTACCCCCTGATTTCATTTAAAAATTAAATGTTTTTTTCAAGAGACCTTGAGTAAGACCAACATCTAAATAAAAACAAGATTGAGCTTTTAATAAGTTGTTTTTTTAATAATAATAATAAAAAAAACGTTTTTAATATGTCCTTTAAATATTTCTTAAGTTTTAGGTTCCTACAGTTATTATTTGGTATATTTATTAAATGCTGTTTTAAAAAAAATCTAGACAAACGTTTATATTTTTAGGAAGAACTATAAGCTCGAACACCACAAATGGAAACTTTTTTGGAATGAGTTTGGATGGTGAGGATCATGTAAATGGAGCTCTTGTGGTAAGAATATAACATATAATTATAATAAATTATAGTTTAAAAAAAACACGTTAGTCATTCAATTTTATTAAAATGCATGAAGAAAAATGCTTTAGCAACATTTATGGTACCATAATTGTGCCATTTATTTGATTTACGTATATTTGAGTGGTATTTTTATAAAAATTATAACTATAAGGAAGAATGACATTTACCGTCATTCTGTGAATGGTATACACTTAACCTGCAAACTAATCTAGATACTTTTTTCTTTTTATTCTGACGATCCTAGTCAGGACATTAGAACGAAGTTATGAAATAATTGTATTGTCATTGGCTTTTGATCACAAATTTTCAAGTTAATCAGACTTTTTGAAAGAGGTAAAAATTACGTTGAAAGATTCTGTTACATACACACATACATAAATAAATACAGGTTAACTTAACTAACGACTTTATTTAATATATTATGGCTACCGGATCTTAAGAAAATTCCATATAAAAAAAATCCTATAGATAACCTTACATAAAGGTCAGTGAAAAACCCTTTTTCCGAAAATTGCCGGTAACCTGATTCTTGTAGGAAGCGTTTTGTGCTATTTTGGTCTTGTATGGTGAATGCGCAAGTATTGCCATTTGGACAAAGTGTAAAATTTAAAATAATACAATACAATACAGGGTGTAAAAAGTATGATGCTCACGATTTTAATGCGCGATAGTGGAGCTCAAAACAAGTCAAAAAGTTCATATGACATATGTGTCGAAATTTGACAGATTTTTGTTTAAACGATATCAAAGTTACAAACTTTGGTAACAATTATTTTCGAAGCGCTTAACAATAAAATTGACAACTTTCGTCTTAATCGCTCATCGGCAGATTTATTTGTTAAGAAAATAAACTAAGTTTTAAATGTTTCATTTTACAAATAAAAAAAATAATAATAATGTTTTCCCCAGGTAAAAATTTAAAAAAACAATTGGCAACAGCGCTATCCGTATCGTGGAGTTCGTCGTCAGTCGTGCATTGTATTGTGCCTGCTCGACATGATATTTTTGTAAGTTTTTTATTTTGTGCGTTGAAGTTTAAAATAATGTTTTCAAATCCTGTCAAACCAAATCTAGCAGCGTAAATTTAGCGTGAAAAATATTCACGATGGCTATATCCATTTAGGACATCCATACTGCAGGTGTACCAAAGAGTTTTGAAAACGGGATGTATGCAACCAAAATAAAAAAGTGCTGTTTTAAAACATAATAATTTGTGTTCTTAAAATGGATATTCAATTTATTTTTTGATGGGTAAAATAATTTTTTAATTACAAATAAAAATCCCACATAATTTTAAACAAAATGTGTTTCCCGTAAATCATCTCTCTAAAAAAGTGTAAATATATAAAACCTCGCAAAAAACGTTCTACGTGCGACTAGATGCGATAAAGCGGGCGCGGTGTTAAAAGATTTTTTAAACTTTGAAAAGCCATATTTCGAAAACAATTAACTTGTGACCCCTATTTATTATTATTATTTTTTTAATGTGTTTTAAGCTTCACTATCGCTCATTAAAATCGTGAGCATCATACTTTTTACACCCTGTATATGAACAAAAAACTAAGAAAATAAATTGACTGATGTTGCTGTTCTACTTTTCAGAATACTGCAGTGGTTTTTTAAATCAGTTTTTCTTTTACTTTCTAATTTATAATCTATATATATATATATATATATATATATATATATATATATATATATATATATATATATATATATATATATTTATATTATTTTATATATATATATATATATATATATATATATATATATATATATATATATATATATATATATATATATAAATATAATTTGGAATTATATATTATATGTAGGTAGGTATATAAGGTGATTCATGAGGAAATGTCAATACTTTAGGTACGTATTCAGGGTCCAAAAATAAACATAAAAGTTTATACAAATATATAGTAGTTAAAGTTTGTTTTTTTGAATTTTTTTTTTTTTTTGAAAATTATAAAACCTAGCTTATGTTTTGCCGAACATAATTAAAAAACAATAATTTATTGAAAATTTAAATACATATTGTTTAATTATACATTTTGTTTTTTTTTTAAATTTTGCTATAATAAAATCAGATGCGTCGTAATTTTTTTAAATCCAAATATCTCGAAAACGGTTGATCATATCATTTTTTAACAGGTATACCTTTTTTGACGTAAAAATGACAAAACAATTACTTAATTTACTTAAAAATTTAATACAGGGCCGAAAAAAAAAATTTTATTGTTCAAAATAAAAAAAAAGGGCGTAGGGGCCCCCCTACAAGGAATAGACGTACTAAGATTAGATTCGAATCCGTCATACCAAAAAACCCCCAGATACTATTTTTTACTCCAATATTAACATTATCATAGATTTTATTAAAAAAAAAGAAAAATTAATTTAAAACTTTTACACCCTGTATTTCGGAAACGATGGCCTTGCGGACCCATATTTGTATGGACTTTTATGTTTATATTTGGACCCTGACTACATACCTGAAGTATTGATATTTTCTCCTGAATAACCCTGTATATATTTATTTGTCTGTCCACGTGATTCTGAAGTTATGGCTAGAGCTAAAATCATGAAATTTGGCACAGTGGTAGTCTTTAGCAGTGCCGAGAACCTAACGAAGCCCGTTTTTTGAATTTCGCCCCCGGACAAAAATAGGAGCAAAAAAGTGTTTTTTTACCGTTAGCCGTACGGAAGGCGTCCTATGGAGACAGAGGCTACTTAATATTGTCTCTCGCCTGGCGGAGACAGGCTTTTGATCTAGTAATATATATTTTTAGGCATGTGCACCAAGAACAATAACCTCAAGGGGCGCCAATTTCCTTAAAGGATACTGCATTTACATGAAAAATAGTTCACACATCACTGAGCGTCCCATGGAGATTACACCTCTAAGAAACAGCTTGTATTATTCTGGTAATAGTTAAACACATTTCTAGAATTAGTAGTTATTTACGTAGTCATAGTAGTATTTAAAGTTCTGATATACATATATATATATATATATATATATATATATATATATATATATATATATATATATATATATATATATATATTATATATATATATATATATATATATATATATATATATTATATATATATATATATAATATATATATTTATTATATATATTTTTATAAAGGAAGATTTTTTATATAAATAATATAATTTTAAAATACGTTTTTCTATATATTATAATAAACCGAAACTTAATTTTAAAAATATTTTTTTAAATTTTATCTGCCTTAAACCAAGAAACTAATAAAAACAATTCTAAAAAAGAAGAAAAGAAAATTTAAAATATATTATATATATATAATATATATATATATATATATAATTATATATTATATATATATATATATATTATATATATATATATATATATATATATATATATATATATATATATATATTATATATATATATATATATATATATATATATATATATATATATATATATATATATATATATATATATATATATATATATATATATATATATATATACTAAAAAACATACCTCCTACGACGTATTTATTTTTTCAATTCATTAAGAGCCATATATCCAAAAACTTTTTTTTAGTTTTTAAATTATACAACAAGGCTAAAGAACCTCTATACTAATATTATATTGCAGTTGGGTAAAAATACTGCCTCCTTACTTCCTTATTTACTTATTTTAGATTTCGCTCGGCGATGCCTAATAAGATGGGGCAAAACTACCTTTTCAAAATGTCTGTTTTGCGTTTTTTAAATAATATCGTCATGCCCCCCTAGATGGCACTTTTTAAGATTTTTAACATCTTTTTCGTGGTAATATGCTTTACTGGTTGCATTGGGATTAGTCTGTTACATGGCGCCAGATTTGTTTAAATCTCACTTTGATTATACAAGTATTTGATTTATTCTTTCGGTGACCCTTCGTCAGTCGTGTCTTGGCTTACAGCAAATGTGATCATCCCCAATAAGGGTGAAATATGTACCTTGGGGGTGGTTGCCAAACCATCTCGGGGGTGAAATTTTTTTTATATATTTTGACCACAGGAATTTACAATAAAATTATTTCTAAGCAAAAAATTTTCCATGCATTTTTTTTTTGTAAAATGCATACTTTTCGAGTTATTCGCTATCGAAAGTCGGAGTTTTTCGTTGATAAAATCTACCTTTTTAATCGTTTTTTTTTGCAAATAACTCGATAAGTATGCATTTTATAAAAAAAAACTGTAATAATAAAATGGGTTTCTTGTAGTTGCTGTCGGACCCATACAAACCAAGTTGTGGTTTGTTAAAGGTTAGCCTCATTCATCAAACACTAAATTTTAAAGTTTCAAAGGCAAATAAAGCAAAATATACGTATTTTTTGAAAAAAAAGTAATAATAACGTTTTTGAAGCATTTGCAAAGACCTTTCTTTTTCAAAAAAAAGGTATGTATCATAAAGGTTAAGTGAGTTATGAATAAAATAAGGTTACACCAAAATTTTATGAGTGCAAAAATCTTGGAAAACAACCCCCTAATTTTGAAAAAAATGGAGCTGCAATTGAAAATCAAATATCAGAATTTAAATAAAAAATGACTTTTTCTTGAAAATAACTCGAAAACTAAGGGAGATATATAATAATTACTATGGCATTAAATTGAAGCTTTTTAAATTACCAATATTTTGATTTTTTAAATTTCCTGTATAACGGAAATTAGGTGAGATATAAACGTTTAAAACGTGTGTGCATGTGCATAGACGAGCACTACCTTGTTTCAGCCTTTTAAACTCACCCCTTTAAAATAGTAAGGGTTTTAAACAGTTTTAATATGAAGGACCTTATAGCCCCTGAAAAAAGCAACAAATTGGTTTTTTAAAGACTTTCTTATCACAAAAACTGAAGGAGTTATGCCTAAAAAAACAACTTTTTGGGGCATTCTAAAGGCGATTCGATATATTTTTAAAAAATCCGCGGTTTTTAACTATTTTTGAATTGCAAGATTGTAAGGGGTGGGTTTTTGAGAATCAAAAATTTACAAAATTGAATTAGTAGTACTTTTGAGCAGTCACATTTTTTAATTACAACTCTGTGACAATTTGTAATTTTTTCTAGGGTAAACAATTTTTTTTATTAAATCATAATAAGGGTTGATTTTCAAGGGTTGAAATACCTATATTAAATAATGTTTAAAATAATTAAATACCTATTTTTAATTTATAAGAGCCTAATTTTATGTGACTTAAGCTTTAATAGGAAAGTTTTGAAGGTTTTTGCAATAAGGGGTAGTTTAAGCATAATGAAGATTTTGAAGAGGGACGTAAGTTAAGCTTAATCTCAAATTTTCATGCAAAATACTGTGACAATATATTAATTTTTTAGGGTAAATAATTTTTTTATATTCATAATAAGGGTAGATTTTTAAGGGTTGAAATTTTTTAAATAATGTTTCAAAGAAACAAAATACCACTTTTTCAACCTATTTAAGTCAACTTTTACTAAACTTAAGCTTTAATGTATAGTTTTATAGGTTTTAGCAATATAGGGTAGTTTTTACCCCTAAAAAATAAAGAGCGCCCATAGGCATAATATAGATTTTAAAGAGGAGGGTAAGTTAAGCTTGATCCCAAATTTTCATGCAAATCTATGCATTTTGAAAAAATTGCCAGTTTTTGCACTTTTTTCAGCTTCGTTTTCTAGACTATTGGTTAGACGTGTAAATTTAATTTTAGTCTTTTAATATTTATTAGTTTACTAAAAAAAATAATTTTTATTTTTCTGCTAAATTTCTTAATAAAATATTGGATTATGCAATGATTTATATCTATGATTTTTCGAATATACGAACAAATGATAACAATTATTTTTTAATTTTTGAGCTGCCAATTAAGATATGTTTTTTATTTTTTTTTAAATTTATTCTAAATTTTCGCGACCACTATTTTTATTTTATTCTTATAGATTCAGCCTGTTGTGACTCATTTAGAAGACCCTATTATGACTTTGCATTTGCCATGGCCGGCTTTGATGTATCTTTTTATAATGAGGTAATGCTTTTGTTTTTAAATAGTTGCTGGTTGTTCCTAGATACACTATTGAGGTTATTTATTAATACATTGTTAATTTTCAATTTTGCTGAGTTATGTACAGGGTGTTCCATTTTCGACACTTTAATAATGTATCTCCGTAATGTTTGGTGCCATCAAAAAGGTAATATAGGCGTCATGTGCTAGTTTTGGATCAAACCTAAAAGGATAAAATCAAAATTTAGGAATTTTAGCTCGCCTAAGACGTACGGGTGAAAATCAAAAAATGTTAGTTTCAGAATGATCCTTTAATTTCTTAGTTAAAAGGCATACAGAAAACTATTTCATAAAGGGTTTCATCATAATGCGTGTTGAATAATCTGCAGTTTTCAAAATAAATATACGGGGTCAGGTAAAAAAGTTATCGGATCTAACCTCATTGTTTAAAATGGAACACCCTGTATATTTTTATCTAAAAGGCAAATTAGATTCTCTTTTTAAAAATATAACAAACCATGGGCAATATTGGTTTTCTATGCAAAACTTTATTACTTTAAACCACAGTAGGCTATGAAACAAAGCTAATATCCTAGGAAAGACATTACATAATATATTTAAACATACAAATAGGAGAAAAAAATAGTTGGCACAAGAAAGTGAATTAAAAAAGTATAAAAACTTTAAAACGAAATCAAAGATTTAGATTATGGGGAAAAATAACGGAAATCATCGCAAATATTTGAAAGCCTTTCCGTTGTTTTTAATTCACTCTTGACATCTTTTTCGAACTAATTTTAAAGCATTCATGATATGTAATGGTTTTATTTCTACTAATGCATTATGAATTCTGTGATTAAGTTGTTGTCTGGTTAGGATGACTTCTTTATAAATTTAATTTTCCAACACTCCCTAAAAAAAATCCCGAGGTGTTAGATCCGGATATCGTAGTGGCCACCTTATAGGTCCATGTGTTTCCATCCAAAGGTTTCTAAAGTGAATATTTAAATACTCTATTATCCAAAGAGCCATCTTGTTAGAAGTAAATCTCTATTAGTTTATTTAAAGGAACATCGTTAAGGATATCAAAAAGATTTGATTGAAGAATGTCCAGATATTTAAGTGGAAGATCAACCCATACAAAAGTATGCGATAAACTTCGCCATTTCAAAGGTTGCATAAGAATATTATCTTTTTTTTTGTAAATTTTTGTTTGTAAGCAATTTGTTTCCTTTGAATGAATATTTTTATTTTTTTATTATTTTATTATTATGTATTTATTTATTATATCTACCAGCATTTACATTTCTTTTAAACAGTGATACACCAGTTTATTTTAAAATAAAAAACAACGTACATTTACCCTTAATCGACATTGTTGACGAACAGGTTGTACCATGTGGGGATTTGTGGAGTTTCAATGTCTTTCGTAATGTCGGTTAAGAATATCTCAACTTGTTCGATATTCATCTGACAAAATTTTTTTTTTAGTAAAAAAAAGGATTTCCGTTACTTTTTCACTTAATGTAAATCTTTTATTTCATTTCAACGTTTTTATAGTTTTTATTTATTTTCTTGTGTCAACTGTTTCTTCTACTTTGTGTTTGTTAAAATATAGTGTGTAATGTCTTTTCAGCTACAATGTCAACATAGTTTTGTTTTTAGGATATTAGCTTTTGTTTCGTAGCCTACTGTGGTTTAAAGTAATAAAGTTTAAATAAATCGAATAAAAACTAATAACATTCAGGATGTGTTATATTTTTAAAAGAGAATTTAATATGCTATCTTTTTAGATTTAAATACAGGGTGTCCGGAAATGACGATAAAAAATTTTAAGGTATGATTCTACATAAAAAAATATGAAAAAAAGTTCATATTAACATAGGTTCGGAAATGCTTCCAGAGAGAGCTACTGGCCCTTGAAGATGGTGTCATAAATGTGGTTTTTATTTAATTTATTAGGATCTACTTACAATACAGAAATTAACTTTTACATATAAGTAAGAGTGATTAAAGGTCACTTTTTGATAATATCAGGTAACCCATATTGCAACCAGTGGCGTGGGAACAAAGGGGTGGTTAGTTGTTTAGGGTCATATTTTTTTTTCGCCGAGTGTATTTTCGCTATCTTTTAAATAAATTATGATTCTTTAAACATTTTTACGTAAAAAAGGTTCTCGAAAACCGTCGACTATACGAATTTATACCAAAGGAACCTTTTTTATATAAAAATGTCCAAGAAACATAATTTATTTAAAAGATAGCAAAAATACACTCAACGAAAAAAAATATGAACCCAAAGAACTAAGCACCCCTTTGTTCCCATGCCACTGGTTGCAATATGGGTCACCTGATATTTTCAAAAAGTGACCTTCAATCACTCTAACTTATACGTAGAAGGTAATTCCTGTATTGTAAGTGGATCCTAATAAATTAAATAAAAAGCACTTGTATGACACCATCTTCAAGAGACAGTAGCTCCCTCTGGAAGCATTTCCGGATCTATATTAATATGAACTTTTTTTCATATCTTTTTATGTAGAATCATACCTTAAAATTTTTTATCGTCATTTCCGGACACCCTGTATATGGGTGGTTCCATTTAAAAGTATTAGGTTAGACCCGATAACTTTTGACCTGACCCCGTATACCTGTAAGAAAAACGGCAAATTACCTAGTAATCATTATAAACAAGCTTTTGTGTAAAACATTTTTCTTTATCTCTTTTAATTAAGAAAATATAGGGTCATTCTGAAATTGACAATTTTTTAATTTTCCCCGTACGTGAAAATTTTTAAATTTTAATTTTACCATTTTAGGTTTGAGCCAAAACACATAGTGTCTTTATTTCTTTTTTGATAGCACCAACAATAACAGAGATACCCTACAAAAGCGTGAAGAATGGGACACCCTGTAAATTTTAATACTGATCAAGTATTTTTATTGTTTCTTTGTGGTTTGGCTTATTAGGACAAACGTTGCAACTACAATTCGATAACATTTTCCCAATTTTTGTAAAATAGAAAAAAAATAGCTGGACTGCAAGAAAGTAAACATCTTCGTTGTTAATAAAGAAG
The DNA here is from genome assembly GCA_019359885.1 of Listronotus oregonensis. Taxonomy (NCBI): domain Eukaryota; kingdom Metazoa; phylum Arthropoda; class Insecta; order Coleoptera; family Curculionidae; genus Listronotus; species Listronotus oregonensis. The sequence continues at coordinate 13,943 of JAHBCN010000305.1, forward strand.
GAAATAACTTTAAAACAAAAAGTCTAGAATACTTAAAGGCGCATATTTCAAGAAAACTTTTGAATAAATATAATGCGCTAACAGTGCAAAAATTATAGTTTTTAATAGAACTGATAATATGTCAGTCTACAAGTTAATCTAAATATTAAACCCATTTTTAGTAGACAATTTGCATGCCAATCTACGATTTCATTAAATATAAGTCACTGTTAATTTGATTCTTCTGTACAGTATTATAAGTTATTTAAAATTTGTACCTTCGATAAAATTTTTTCCTATTGAAAATCCTATTTTTAAGATAAACAATTTCAGTCTTTTTAAGCTGTTAAAAAATTCGTTAAAACAGAACAATTTTTGCATGATATTTTGGGAATTTTCGTAAAAAAAATACTGAACTTTACGGTTTATCTCAAAAATATAACTTTTACTAGAAGGACATTTAAGAACTGGAAAAATATTAAGCTAGAAATAATTAACATCCTAATATACTGTTCACATATTTCGGAAGAACCAAATAGTTGTTTTAATTTAATTAATTTTCCTAGAAAATAAAACGACCCTTTCAAATATACATTGCAATGTGTACACATACTAGTGTTAAATTGTCAGAACTAAAAATCTTACATTTTTCCCAAGAGTTTGTACCTATATAGGGAAAAGATTACTGCAATAAATATTGTTTATATATTTTTATTCAATTATCTAAGGTATTATTTTATTTTAATGTTTAAAGAATAAAATTAAAATTTGATTTTAATTTTTAGAAAAAAAGTGAGGTATTACTTGGTGCCCCAGGGGTAAAGAAATTTAATGGTAAGTTTTAAAATATTTAAATGTGTAGTAATCATCATTACTGTTTATTGAAACTTAAAAATCCTCATAAATTTTGATAAGGTCTAAATGTTATGTCACCTAAAGCCTATTAAAACATGGATTTTTTTTCTTCTGCTAGTACTAGTTTACTTTTTAACTAAGCTATTATTTTTGAAAATTTATTAAAATATAACTTTCTTGACACTTTATACTTTAAAAATATCTTAATAAAAACTGCTATGGAGACGGTATGCATCCCAAAAAAAATATATATATATATATATATATATATATATATATATATATATATATATATATTTTATATATATATATATATATATATATATATATATATTTATATATATATATATATATATATATATTTATATATATATATATATATATATATATATATATATATATATATATATATATATATATATATATATATATATATATATATATATATATATATATATATATATATATATATATATATATATATATATATCTATTATAGTACATTTCTTAGTTTATCTTAAATCAAGCTTGGTATTGACACCGACTATATCCTTTAAATTGGAGATGTTTTTTTTCCACGATCAATCATATTTATTTATGTTTTATTGGCGATAGTACTCTTAGGCCGCGTTTACACCAAAGCCTTCCATTAAGTTTTCCACAAGTTGCACAATTCCCACAGTGTCGGTAAAGATCAAAGAAAGTTGACAACTAAAAGTGGAAGATTTGTTGCTGCGCGCTTTGCGCAAGCAACTTGTAGAAAACTAGTGGAGAACTGGGGAATTACTGCCCAAACCCTTTTTCGCCATTTCTTTGGCAACAAGTTTTTTACTTGTTTCTCTGAATTTAAGAAGAGCAACTTTTAGTTTTCTACGAAAAATCTTCCACTTGTTGCTCTAATTTGAGAAGAGCAACTTTTAGTTGACAACTTTTAGTTTTCTACAAACAATCTTTTGTCAACTTTTAGTTGTGGTTAGTCAACTTTGGTGCAAACACGCGTTTAACTCTAATATTCATTGCCTTAAACGAAATTTCCAGCCAGATTTCATGAATAAACGCGAGAAAACACAGATATTACTAACCTAATGTACGAGTTAGTTTGTAAGCAAGACCAATATACCTAAATCGTTTGTCGCTTCTGTGTTTTTTGAGTCTTTTTCGACCAGAGCACGTGTTGTGGCAGTTATTGCTATATTAAAAAAATGTATGTTTAATTTTGTTTTGTTTCTTCTGCTTCACTGTCCTTTTTGTTTTTTTTTTCTGAAGATTACTATTGTTTTTACTTTTATTGACTTGAACTAATTTTTTGGTTCAAAAATTTTAGGTAAATGAATAACATATTTGATTTCATATAGCAACTACTTTGGCAGTCAGCAAATAATTACATTTTAAGTTCAATTTACTTTTAGGTGCAACAGTATCGTATTCAATAGATGATCATGGAATAAGTTTGCTACCAACTAGAGACAGACCAGTGCTGACCGACGAAGATTCATATTTTGGTAAATTAGTTATAGGAGTTTTCTGTTCCTTAGACTAAGATAGTTTTAGAGCGAGCATTTAACAAAATGTAGAACAATGCGCCAGGACCGGACGTTATTTGCATCGTTTACACTGCTGTTATTATAAAAAAAATAACACTAAACTTCAAGGGTCAACAGCATAACAAGAAAACAGACCAGATGATTCCCCAATACTTATTTAACAAAAACTTTGAGGTAAAAATTCCAGGCCGAAGTGAGTGGCAGCAATACAGATGGTTCCAAAACCGAGCAGGAAACTGAAATGGGCGTGTACAGTGAAATGAGAAATTCACAATTCTCCATTCCACTAGGAACCTACAGTTCTGTATTTCAAACAGAAATATATGCTTTACTGCACTGTGCAAAAGAAAATAACAGGGGGGCTTATAAAAACAAACGGAACTGGAAGTCCTGGTAGAACGCAACAGGCTAACTCTCCTGTGGGTACCAGGACATTCGAGAATAGAAGGCAACAAAAAAGCAAATGAGCTAGCGAGACATGGATCATCCACACCATATTTTGGACCAGAACCTGCCCTCGGAGTGACCAAAACCACAGCACGAGGGCAAAAGAACGAAGGAAAAACTACTTAGATAAAGTAGGAAAAACTTCGCATAACAGTAGGGTTGCTAACAGGGCATACAATGGGGACACAAGTTGCAGAATGTGCGACGAGGGGGAAGAAACAGCCTACAATATACTGTGCGATTGTGAAGCGTTGAATCACAAAAGACAGGCATTATTGGGGCAACCGAAAATTGGCCCACAGGAATATATCAACCAACCAGTCACGGGGTTATACAGACTTGTAGAATAAACAAGATTAACGGGAGGATTGGTATAAAAGACAATGGGAGATTAGGCTCAAAAAGCCCAAGAGGCTGCGCTGCCTCCGGTAGTGAATCAAGACGGCTCCCAGGGAAGAAGAAAAAAAAGAAGAAGGGTCTACATAAAACCAAAAAAGATCCGCCCTTAATTTATGACAATTTTTAATTTGTGGTATAAATAAAAGGTCCTTAGAAACAAATTTCGGTTATAATTATTTTCTTCATATAAAACTAAAATTTTTCCTATAAACGCTACAAATCAAATCTGAAAACACATGAGTAAATAATTTCCGATATTCTATTTTTAAATTTAAATTCAAGATATGTTTAATTGTTTTAAGAAGTATATCCACAAAATCTGACTCTTATATACAGGGTGTTCCAAAACTGGTGAACCATATATCTAGTGGCGTATATTGACAACAAAAAAAGACGGAGCCCAACTGTCAAATTTATGAAAATGAAATAATATAGGTAAAAAAAATGTGTATTCTACACATAGAAATAAGGCAAAAAATTCTCCTGCATATGACTTGAGGAATGCTTTGTAAGGTGGCTAGAGCCCCTGTAAGGGGAGCTCTAAAGTTAGTCTAAACCCGATATCTCTAAAACGGTTTAAAATAAATTCGCTTATTTTTCTAATTAGCGTAATATTGCAATGGAACAATTTTTTTTCCTTTTAACGGGGCGTCACATAATGTGTGCCCCATTTTTTTTAATTTAGGAGTTTAAACCATTTTACAACAAACTATCAAAATTCCATACTTTTTAAGTTAGGTGATCAAAAATTTTTCCTGTTTAAAAAACTAATGGAATTAATTTAAGGGTGATTGCTTTTCTATAAAGAAGACTTAAATAAAAACTAAAAAACACTGTTTAAAGGTTTATTTGACAATTTTATTTTGAAACGTTCCGGAAAGGCTGCAACATGTTAATATTTATCTGTGGTACCGTTTTTAATGCGAACTACAAAATTTCATAATTTATTGCAAAAAAATAGATTATAGTTCATAAAAAAAACCGAGGCAATATACGTTTTGGGTCCACCCAATATTTAACACTCCTAAATAACGATTTAAAATTTTTAAAAAGGAAAACAAGTAAAATTTCAACCTTACATTATAATAAGAATATATTTTAAATATTTTTTGGATACTCGACCAAAACCATCTTTGGAATTTCTCTTTAGGGACTTATGACGAATTATTTTGGAAGACACAGTTAAAATCTATTTATTAAAACTAATGCTACATTAAAGTATAACATCTGAATAATATTATGTAAAATTTTCATGAAGAAATATTAAAAAATACGGCAATGGCAGCAATTTTCTGGAAGCGTCTCGGAAAACGCTTGAATAGCGGTGTCCCTCATAACTATAGTCCAGGGCATTTAAATCAAAATCGCACGAATAGCGGAAATATTTTGAACCAGCAGATATCGAGATGCGGTTTTTTGCATTGTGTTCAGGAAGGTCCCAGAGGAACGACTGCAAACTCGGAAAAATCACTCGGAAATCGTTACTCGGGGCGTTTTTGGAACTGCCGAACTCGATTCTGGCATTAGAATTACCCGGGTGTGCTCGGAGGTGGCTCTGTGGGGGTGTCCGCGGGGGAATTGGGGGAGAAATGGCAGCATGCCTGAAAATCGCTCCAAACTCGTTACTCTGGAGTTTTTGGGGCTGTCGAACTCGATTCTGGCATTAGAATTACCCGGATGTGCTCGGGGGTGGCTCTGTGGGGGTGAATTGGGGAAAAAATGGCAGCATGCCTAAAAATCGCTCCAAACTCGTTACTGGGGGGTTTCGGGGCTGTCGAACTCAATTCTGGCATTAGAATTACCCGGGTGTTCTCGGGGGTGGCTCTGTGGGGGTGTCCGGGGGGTAAGTGGGGAGAAAAAAAATCGCTCCATACCTCGTTACTCGGGGTTTTCGAGGCTGCCGAACTTGATTCTGGCATTAGAATTACCAGGTGGTGAATTGGGAGAAATGGCGGCTTCCCTGAAAATTGCTCCAAACTTGTTACTCGGGGGGTTTTCGGGGATGCCGAACTCGATCCTGGCATTAGAATTACCCGGGGTGCTATTAAAAACTTGAAAAAAAGAACAAAATTATTTTCTTGTTGACAAATAATTGCTTTATCAATAAGAGACTTTTCTGTTTTCCATTGAAAGCAGAAATATTATTGATTGACTGTTTTTTATTTATTTAAGTATATTTTATATTATATTATTATTTATATTTTCATGAACGCTGCAATACCCCCCCAGACAACCCCACAGGGAAACCCCCGAGCGCCCCGGGAAAATCTAGTGTTATAAATGAATTTGGCGTCTCCGAAAACCCCCGATTAACGAGTTTGGAGCGCTTTTCAGGCACGCTGCCATTTCTCCCCCAATTCACCCCCCGGACACCCCCACAGCACACCCGGGTAATTCTAATGCCAAAATCGAGTTCGGCAGCCCCAAAAACCCACCGAGTAACGAGTTTCGAGCAATTTTCAGGCAGGCTGCCATTTCTCCCCCAATTCACCCCCCGGACACCCCCACAGAGCCACCCCCGAGCACACCCGGGTAATTCTAATGCCAGAATCGAGTTCGATAGGCCCGAAAACTCTTGAGTAATAGTGATGAGCGAGACCGGTCTTGGTCTTGCGGTCTTGGTCTTGGTCTTGCAGCAAGACCAAGACCGAGACCTAAGACCAAGACCGTCTTTTCGCTTGGCCAAGACCAAGACCAAGACCAAGACCGAGAGTGCACGACTACGCAAGACCAAGACCGACCTGCAAGACTCTTGCACTTCTGCGACTTTTTTAATATTATAATGTTAAATTTTTATATTCAATATAAAGAAGGTGTTTCATACAGACATGACAAAAAATGTGTCAAGAAAAAAACAGGGTTCGAGGATATATATCAATGAATATATATCATGATATATATCCGATATACATATATCAAATGATTTTTTATGATATACAGGGTGTCCCAGAATATGTGGGCAATCTCTCGCAATCTAATAGAAAACCTAAAAAAATGTTCTCCATATACATGTTCCCATAAACCTTTTTCCTGTGACCCTCCCCTAGGGAGAAACAGGTATATAACGGACGACCCTGAAAATCGTTTTTGTTTAAATAACTTTTAAAATACTGGGCGTAATTTAATATTTTTTTAATATGTTGGTTACTAGATAAGTCTTCTTAAAATGAACCCATTAAATCATATTTGGCTTATTTAGTTTGCCAAGGACGGACTAGCTCTAACACAATAATAGCAATTTTTTTAACAACCTGTATGAAAAAGGCTCAACAATATTATTTTTGGATAGCTTTGACCTTACACTAAAAAAAGTATTCCTGATTGACATTACTAAAATCAACTGTTTATGAGAAATAAAATATCATGGTTGGTAATTTTTTTACATTATACAGGGTGTTTTCTTATTTTACGTCAATATTTAGGGAAGCAATTTTTGGGTCCATTTTAAGAAGACATTTTCCTATGAACGTATGGCCTAAACGTCTTAACTTTTGAGATACAGGGTGGTAAAATTTTCAAAAATAAATCATTTATTATTAATATCTGTAATACCACTTTAGATGTTTTAATGACATTTGGCACAAATTTTAATGTACCATGTATCAAGAAGCATTTTTTAGGTTACCACATTTTTTTTTATTTTCACCAGTGGCGTTCGTAAAAATTTGACCTGCCTATTTTGGCAAATAAAAAAAAATTTGGTACACCAAAAAATGCTTCTTGATACATAGTACATGTATGCAAAATTTCATTAAAATATCTAAAATGATTAAAAAGATATTAATAAAATTTTTTTAAAATTTTATCACCCTTTTCAATAGGTAAGACTTTTTAGAACATCGTCCATAAAATGTTTTTTTTTTTAAAATGGACCCAAACCTCACATAATGTAAAAATAATTACCAAACAAAATTTATTTTATTTCTTAAACAGTTAAATTTTATCGTGTCATTCAAGAAATACCTTTTTTTTTTAGTTTAAGGTTTAAGCATCCAAAAATAATATTGTTGAACCATCATACGGGTGTTCAAAATTGCTATTTTTTTCAAAAACTAGTCCGCCTGGCAATAAAAAAACAAATATGATTTAATAATTTATTTAAAAGACTTATCTTTAATTTAATTTCATATTAAAAATTATATTAAATTATGCCTAGTATTTAACAGTTAAAAAAAAAGGTTTCCAGGGTCGTCCTTATTTACCGTATCTCGGTAAGGAAGGCCCTCGTAAGAAAAATTTTTATGGGGACTTGTCATAATATTTTAGGTTTTCTTTTAAAATTTCAGAGTTTTCCCATTTTTTGGACACCTTATATTAATACAAAAAGTTTTAAAATTTAATATTTATTAAGTAATTTTTGGCGTTTGTTACTGTTTTTCTTCCCAAAATAGATGGCGTTGGATTTGGGGTTAAAATGCCCCTAATAGTAATTCTAATTCAAAAATGGCAACACTTTTTGGGCATTAATAGCGTCAGTCGTGTCAGAAACATTTCGTTTAGAAAGAGTAATTTTTTTGTGTTTATTTCATTTTTTTAGAAAGAAAGTAATTGAAAAATGCATAAAAAATATTACTTCATTATTAAGTATTTGAAGCAATAAATAACTTTATTATATATATATATATATATATATATATATTATATATATATATATATATATATATATATATATATATATATATATATATATATATATATATATATATATATATATATATATATATATATATATATATATATATATATATTAAATTTTTTACACAATATTTCAAAGGTTCTTCATCCAAAAAATCAAATTAAAAAATGCAAAAAATTAAAACGTTATCCCTCCCTTAAACCTTTTTAAAAAGTATTTTTTTGATTGTTTCTTCTATTTTCATGGAAAACACGCCCTGAAAGATTATGCGCTAATTTAAAAATACTATGTATAGTAAAGCAATAAAAATGATTTATATATTCCCAGAATTTTTATTTTAAAAAATATATATATTTATTTTATATATAAATATATATATATATATATATATATATATATAATATATATATATATATATATATATATATATATATATATATATATATATATATATATATATATATATATATATATATATTTTTTAAATTTTTTGATAATTATGGAAAGATATAAACAAAATAAATCATTGTGTACTCTTAGGCTCCTTGAAATTAAGGAAGTACGCAAATAATTAACTATTTTTTGTGAATCATAGATTATTGAATTCTTAATAAGACTAGATAATGGACTGGAATAAAATATAATTATATTTACTATTATTATTACATATATTATAATAAAATTATGTTTTGTATATTATACAGTTTTCATATTAACTTAATTTAATATTTTTTTAAGTTCCAAACAGTCATTTTCTAAAATAAAAATGAAAATAAAAATATTTTTAAGACAAATCACTTAAAGATATCTCTAAATTTAAAAAACACAAGAGTATCTACCGCAAACTGTTTTTTTTTTGTAAAACCAATATAAAATTTATTTACATCTGATATAATTTTTTTTTTAAACAAATACACATGTTAATCTAAACCCGTTAAATCAAATAAAGTTATTAAAAAGTCAATTTGTGTTCTAAAGTTGAGCCTAAAGAATTAAAAAGTTTTATTTTTAGGTTATGCCGTAAGCACAGGAAAATTTAAGCAATATAGTGATATGACCTGGTTTATTGCTGGTGCACCCCTTAGCAGAAATCTAAGGGGAAAAGTATGTAAAACAATTCAATATATATAGTGTATATTTTACTAGGTTTCGGTTAAAATATTTTTATATCAACAATTTCTATTAAAAGAGCTACGTAAACATAATATGAAAATATCAGAATATTTCTTTATAAATCATAGACATTTTATATAAAAAGGCAAAATTTTTAAAGGCCCAAATTTTTTGATGTGAGGGGAAGAAAAAAAAAGCATATTGTGGAAATTTTTTAAAGGGGGGGGAAGTGGGGTTATTTTGGCGATCATTTTTATTGGATTTACTAATGACAAAATTATGGACCTGTTTATAGGAGCGCCGATGGCAGCTGGAAAAACTTGGGATGAAGGAAGTGTATATTTTTACAAAGGGTTAAATGAAAAGGTAAGTGATTATTTTAATAAGTTCGATTTCAGACGAGCGAAAGAAGGCCAGCCTAACAGACCAGCTGGCTCCTCCCTCACTGAACTATTTTAAACTTTTATTAAATTCCATTTTGCTCATTTTTGCCAATTTTAGGGGATTACAATTTTCGCACAAATTATAGAAGTTATAAAAAATTTTATGGGTGGGCCAACAACCCACCCCCATCCAATTATTTAAAAACTTTTTGTTGGACTTTAAAAGTACGAATTTTGCACCATTTTGCACACATAATGCTAATATTTGTACTGTTGCCAGAAACTAGTAATTTCCATCCAAAAATATGTTTCAGCCCCCTTCATTCAACTTTTTTTACATTTTTTAAGTGGATATTCAAAGTTTTATTTTTGTACAATTTTGCACAACCTCAACTAAAAAATGAGAGAATTATAGGACTTTGTTTCCGAATAACACTAAAAAAAATTTATAAAACTGGCATTTTTATAGGTTAAACTTCCGAAAACGCCCTCTCTCCGATTTGTTTGCAGGGACACTTGTATTAAAAAAAATTTTTTTTTTTTTAAACCAAACGACAGAATAACCCAAAAACCAAACCCTTAATCAAGACGTTTTCGGTTTATTTAAAAATTTCCCCGGTGATGATTTAATTTTTTAAAGGGTATAGTGGCATCAGGAAGCTGTATGCGGAAAAAATCGAGCAGCCTTTTTTTATCTCTGCAAAATATGTCGTGGTAAGAGCAGTTCTCGTGGTCGTTGTCGCAATTTCTTTAAAAAATTATAAGTGCCTAGAACCATAAAATCCATGATTTTGTTGAATGGTTCCTTGGATCTTCTGGGAAAAAGCTGAACGGGGGGCCCCTTCCCAAATGACTCCCCCCCATCAGTTGAACTGATTTTCCCTTTTTTAGACACCTTCTGCCTTTTTTCGCAGTTGTCGTATCTCGTTTTAAAAATGTATAAGGGGTAGTGTAACGCCTAAATAAAGAAAAAAAATAAGTCCACTCAACATCTTTCTTTTAAATTTTTACACCCCCTTTTATAACATTTATTGGTCCATTAACCCGGATTTTTGATCCGTATAAGCTTTGTTTTTATAAAATTAAAAAAAATTTAACTTTTAATTATTGTAAATTTAGTGGTTTAAATATCCGTTAATGTTAGCCTTTTTGCAAGGTTACAGTGTTGTCGATAGTTAACTTTGTTTCTTAATCTGCCTAATTTTAGTTACCGGTTTTTCCCTAAAATTTTCTCCGGACGTGACAACATCGCATGATTCTCGATCATACTTGCTTGCACCGCCCACCTTTCGTATCGCGGGGGGGGTGGTATGCAAAATCAATTTTGGGATGTTTAAAAAGTAAAAAAGATTTACTGTGCATTTAAATAATTTGGAAAATATTTTCAATTAATTTTTTCCTTTTTTTTCGATAAATGCGTGAATTTTGAATTAATATTTTTGTTTAGATTTTTTTTTTAAAAATTTAATTTTTTTCCTTTTTTTAAATATTTTTTATGCGTTTTTTTTTTGTTTTGGTTTTGATTTAACATTTTTGCTACTAAATATAGTTGTATATCGTTACAGTAAGCAATTTGAATAAAGGGCTAGGTTTTTTATCGGACCTTTGTTATTTAGAAAATAGTGAAACATATTAGTGTTTTGTTTACTGTGTAAGGAAAAAAAATTGATTAAAATTAGGGTAAATTTAATTGCCTTTAATTTTTAATTTTGTTTTTTGGTATAGTAATTATTCAAAATGCCTCAAACTGATAGAGCAACAGAAAAACTAAGATTAGTTAATGGGAAAGGAGGTCTGTATTAATCGAATTACAGAGCTGTATATCAGGCAGTCTCAAGTCAGATCCTTCCAAAGTTTTAGATTTTTTTGGGCAAAATATGAAGCCCTGAAGGTAATTATTATAGTTTAAAGAATTACATAAGTTTAGTTTCCATAAACTGATATGAAAGAAGACGGAATCTGTAAAAAGGGGGATGAATATTATTTTTTAAAAGCTATTTATGCTCAATTAACACCCTTCTAACTCAGACATCTGTTTTGAATGAGTCAATTTGCAATCCTCAGTCACATGTTGATTGCTAAAATTTCAATAAAAAATTTAGTGGGATCCAAAATCAAAACAGAATTTTTGGGCTTAACCCCGCTTTATTTTAAAAATTGTTTCAGACATAGAAAAGTTTCAGTATCTTTGATTTAGAAAAAAAACCTCTAATTTTAAATTAAAAATGTTCCTTTTTCAGTCAAATTATCAAATTTATGATCTTTTAGTAAAGATATAAAAAAAACGTTTATTTGCTACAAGTGCTTTAAATTATATGATGATTTTTGTTTTAAAATCGTCGAAAGTAAAAAATTTAAGAAATTTATTAAATCCGGGAAAATTTTGGAATTTAAATGTTTGATTTGATCAAATAATTGGGATTTATTTTGTTTAATCTTTTATTGCAAAAAAAGGGTAATCAAATTGAATTAATTGAATGGAACAAGGGTGATACTATACCTACATATAAAAAAACTTTGATTTTTTGAAAATCCCTTTAAACTTTAGGTGTGTATTGTTTCCAGATTAAAATTTTTTTCTCTAAGCCATTTAACTCGATCGTCGTCGTTTTTTTTCAGCTCCACAAAAACGGGAAATATCTCGACCTACAACCCCCTTTTCCCTTTAGGTTTGCCTAGGCAAACACAAAATTGTTGTTTGTGTAAAATTCACATTTTTTTTCAAATGGTTTCCAATTTTATTGAAAAACCAAGTCAAAGGTATGATATAGCTAAACAAAACTTAAAAAGGAAAGGCTTTTCTCATCCCATAGAGTCAAGGATTGCCCTCCACTTTTCATTGTCGTCTTTGTAAATTAGCATCATACGCTTTGCATTTTTAACACAAGTGCCTCAAACACCTCAAGTTGATCGTCCAGATGTTGGGGTAGACTTACCATGGGGGTCAACTGTAGTTTTTTAATGCAGTCAAGGCTCCAAAAACGGTGTTCCGTCGACCGCTTTGGTTGAAATTAAGATTGCAGGGTCATTTTAAAACAATTCGAGTGTTGGTAGATAGTGCAAGTCGGGGAAACTTCATTAGCAAAAAAAATGTAAATCGTTTAGGCCCACCGCAGTCACATTCTGAAGCAATTCTTGGTTTAAATAAAATCAATCAATGTCCCCCAAAGGTGACACACTGCATTTCCCATTGATATCTAAATCCAGTTTTCGATTTTGAACATTTTTTTTGTCGAAATTTGTGGATATAATTAAATTGTTTAATAAAAAGTTTGGTCAATAAAAAAATTAAAAATTAGTTGATAAAAATTTTTTTTCGCCTATTCCGTTGACATGCTTTGGGTGCTGAAATTTTTTTGCAATTTTCCTCTGGTAAAATTCCGGGGAAAAGAGGGTCAAGCTACTGCCTGACTCAGTTTTTGGTTGGTGTTGTTGGAGGAGATAAACAGATTTTGCCACTTTAAAAACCTTTTATTCATGTTGAAAGTTCTTGGGAAGTTGAAAAGAAAAAAGTTGAACAAGTCGGTTAAAATTCATTCTCGTTCAAAAAATAAGGGGAGCCCCCAAATTTTTGATTGGGTGATTTTTTTTTGTGCCTAACAATCCTTTCTAAGGGGGGTAACTTTATGATATCTTCTTTTTTTTAAATTTTGAAAAAAAGAAAAAACCCTTTTTGGGAAACAAACCTTTGAAACCAGGGGATTATTTAGATTGGGGTCGTTAGCCTGTCCTAGTCCAGATCAACAGGTAAATGCCCTCATCATTGGGTTGAGGACAGCCCCTGCCTTCCAAAAAAGAAGTTCTTACTTCGCAAGTCTCAAATGGAATTCTAAAAATGAGGATCTGTTTGTCCTAAGCTACAGCAGGATTTTAAGGTTCAATTCCTTGTTTTGTGGGGCATAAGGTTGTAGTCACTGGGGATATAAAAAAGATGATCGTCAAATCTTAGTTACCGGAACACCGAATTATCAACGCATTCTTTGGCGTTTTTCACCTCAGCAGCCGTTGGGGAATTTTGTTGAAACTCGTTACCTATGGGGTAAAATCGCCCTCCTTATTTGGCTTTGAGAACTTTTAAAGAGTTAGCTGTTCGAGGTTGATAATTTTCCCTAATGCGTCGCATTTTGCAGCGGTCTTGTTATGTGGATGAGTAATTTTTGGTTGTGATTCCGTAAGTGAAGTTTTTGTCGTATCAACAAGAGCTAATCTGCCTTTTATCAAAAGGTGCTTTTGAACGTAGAAAGGGGCCAGCAATCATATTGATTTATTGAGTTCTTTCGCAGAAAGTGACAGACAAATTTCGCTTGATTTTGGCCAAAAATCAACCTTCCTTTATTAAAGTTTAGGAGGGTTAAATGGAACCTCCTCTGACTGTTTTTTTTTAGGATTATAAACTTTGGATGATTGTAAAAAAAAACAATCTTGAAATTGTCGAACATTTGATCCGTTAGGATTTTATGCCTATTACTTTGCTTTCAAAACATATTTACAAATGTTATGGTTAGAAAATTGATTGGGATGAAGTTCCTCCTAATCTATTGTCGATAGTTGGAATCAGATTAAAAAGGGAAATTCCATGCTGTCTAATTCTCGTTTATCTCGTCAAATTAAGCCTGATAATACTATTTATTGGAACCGCATGGGTTTTCGGGGCCTTAATTGAGCTTGCAGCTGTCGTATTTTCGTTGTATTACTAGCACTGGGGATATTTTGTTCGGGTTGCTTGTTTAAACCCCAAAATCGCCCCCAGAAAACCGTCACTATTCCCCAGGCTGAACTTTTCGGCGCGGTTTTTTGACGAATTTGTTGGGCGTTTGCCGTGGATGCACTTGATTATTTGTCGTTTAAAAAATTTTGCTTGGGGATTCCGGGGAGTTTTAACCCCGCTTAATTCTTCACCTCATAGATGGAAACTTTTTGTTGCCAACCCGTGAGTCATATTCATGAAATTTTCCCCGTCTTTCGTAATATGTCGCATCTGGGGTTTAACCCCGCCGATCAGGTCCAGGTCAAAAACAAACAATTTTTTAAAACCCTTCTATGTGGTTTTCTTTGGGCCCTCCTGGCTGTTGTTATCGCAAGATCAATGGCCTGACTCAGGTGACATTTTTATTTAACCGAAATAAACATTTTGGAAATTAGCTTTATGTTAAAAATTAAAGATACTTTTGATCGAGAATAAATAAATTCCAAAGGTTGAAAATATTAAAAATTTTGTCGTATATTGTAAATTTACAAAATTTGTCAAAAAATTATTTTAACACAGGACCCTTGTGGAGGCTGACCTTCATCACAGTTTGTTGATTCCCGGGCAAGCATGTGCAAGGTTTTTAGTTTTCCTGAAATTTTTTACAAATTTCGAAAAGACAACAATTAGCAAAATCTTTTCGTAAACTTGCCTTATTTATTGATGACAATGAATAATTTTGAGTTGGGGGTCGATTACGTCATTCGGATTTGCCGTTTGACTCAAAATTCCCCCTGCTGTTACCTCGTAGTCATCGCTTGACAGAGTTAATTATTCTGGATAAATGAAAAATATTTACATCCGGTTTTCGAAATCTAGCATCACTTACTGTTGCAGAAATTTTGGATTTGCCTTTTTGAGGTTCTAACATTGTAGTTTCATTGTTTTGGGGTTTTTTGTTCGAGCCCCCAATCTTATGTTCCTATATGGGTGATCTACCCTTTTTAAGAGGGGCAAAAGGGTTTTTTTTCGGCATGAATTTTGGGGGATTACTGGGTCCGTTTCTTATCACTAGGCCAAATATCGAGGTAGTAAGTCTCAAAAGGCTTATGTTTGTGTGTTTGTATGCACTCCCATTTAAAGCTTACACTAGAGCTCTGTTGGGATTTGTCATCAGATGCTTTTAGCTTTTTTTTGTAATTTATTCGTAGAGGTAGGGTCACGGGATTTATAGTGACTGTGGAAAAAATTTTGTCGGAGCAAATCGTCAATTTAAAGGAAATGTCTAAATCTGCTTGACTTTTTGATTTCATGGCATTTTTTCCCCTGGCGGACCTCATTTTAACGGTCTAAGTGAGGCAGGTGTTAAATCGTTTAAATCACATTTTTTTAAAGGGTGGTCATAATCAAATTTTGACCTATGAAGAATTAAATACAGTCATTACAAAAATAGAAGCTGTATTAAATTTCCCAGACCATTGTATCCCAAATGGGAACAATTGATTTTGACCATTTATTTCCTAGTCTTTTTTTAACTTTAAAAACCTTTAAATTCATTTTCAGATGATGATTTATCCCAAGTTAAACTAAATACTCTAACGCGTTGGCAGTTATTGAACGTACATGCCGACTTCAAAGGGGGAAAAGTTTTTATTTAAACACATTGCAACAAAGATCCAAAGGGATGGACCCTCAAATAAAAAATTAGGAAGGTTGGGAAATTTTTTAAACAGGATTTTAAAGCGCCATTGCAATGGAATGTTGGCCGTGTTGTCAAATGCCCCCGGGCAGGACGGTCATACCGCGTTGTTACGGTAAAGAACTTCAGGGTTTTTTTAGACCCATAGTTAAATTGTGTCCTCTCCCTTTTGGCCCAAAATTTAAAAGGGAAACCAACAGTTTTTTTTGTATTTATAGTTAATTTTTAAATAGTTTTTTATTTTAGTTACTAGCATTATAGTTTTTTTTTGTTTTTTTTTTCGTATCGAATTTATTAAAATTTCAATTTAGTTATTAAAAAAAACCCATGGGTTTTGGGGTCGGAAAAGTTAATGCAAGACTTTTTTCGGGTTTTAGTTTAAATTTCAGATTTGATTTTAATTTTGGGTTTTGGTATTATGGTGGGAAAACGTTTGATGCCGGACATGCCCGGGACGCGCAGCCCTTTTCGATCTCTCTGCAAAAAATGTCGGTAGAGCAGTTCTCGTGGTCGTTTGCAATTTTCGTTAAAATTAAAAGGGCCAACCCATAAATCCACATGATTTTGTTGAATGGTTCCGTGTGGATCTTCTAGACATTAAAGCTGAACGGAGGGCCTTCCATCGACTGTGTTCATCACGTTGGAATCTGGTAAGTTTTCGTTTGAGCCACTTTTGTTCGCCATTTTTCGCAGTTGTCGATTCCGTTTAAAAAGTAAAATGGTAGGTGTAACGCCTAAATAAAAAAATTAAAAAGGGCCACTCAACATCTTTTATTAATTACCAAAACCCTTTTTAACATAACCCCCCCGAATTATCAAACTTTAACCCACCTTTAAAAATGGTTATAGAAGTATATTTTTAAAAATATTCCTATAGTTTCTTTCATTTAATTTAAAAAGATTTAAGCATTTTATATTAATATTAAGAAAAGTTTTTTAAAATAATGATGGAGATGGCAAAATGACCTCCACCACTGCAACCCTTTCCAGATTTTTGGTTTCTCCCACGTTCTTTAGAGTAAATTTGTCCAAGGGGGCCGGGCTTTTTAATCAGACCCCAGAGTCTTTTTTACCTTAGCCACTCCATATCTTGCTGGTTTTGGCTTTTCCTCACCAAGTGAAAACCCAAGTCCCTAGTGTTTTATGGAACCATTTGAATTTAATTCCCATGGTGGCACCACACACATGGGCTGTTTCTTCAGCCTCCCGAGAATCCTAACAGCACCTCTACCCCCGGGGCCCATTCTTTCGTGTGCTTCTGAGTTTCCCCCGGGCCTAGATGACCACGTTATCCTTGACTTTACGACTGTGGCTCAGTAATTTTGAGGTAACTCGGTCGAGCAGGTCTTAATGAACTGCTTTGCCTCATCGTTGTCCTGGTGTTTGTAACCACCAGCCAAACTCTTTTGTCTACCCAGCTCTTACTAGATGCTTTGGGAGGCCTGCCGAGATTCCACAGAATGGCTCAGGGCCTATTATTTCCACGGCTGATCCCTCTGGCTAGGTCGTCGGCCTCTTCCCTTCCCCGGGTTCTCGTGGCCTGGTACCCAGGCTACCGTAAGTTTGTTTGGCAAGCCGACTTTATCCAGGGCCTGTATACAGTCCCCCACTAGTTTGGAATTAACTTTTAGAGAACCGATGGCCTTCAGGGCCGCTTGGCTGTCTAAGTAATTGACGATGTTTTTTCCTTTACTCCCATTTAATTATATTAACAACTGAAATTGTTAACAAAATTTTTATGAAGAACACTGATAAATAAAACTACTATGTTTTTACCACCTAAAATGACATTATTAGTTGATTACCGCAGTTTCAACTACAGACAATATTTTCTAAACAAAAATTTTTTCAGTCTGAAAAAATTTTGTTTGAAAATGTGTGTTGAAACTGCAGTAACAATAATTGTGAATATATTTTAGTGGTAAAAAACATAGTAGTTTTATTTATCAGTGTTCTTCATGATGATTAATTACCACATAGTAACGGCTAATAGCATCAATTTTTTTTTAACAAAATTTTTTCTACCATATTAATAAATACATTTTATTTCTTACCTCTACTTGAAGTAATGTGTATAGAGTTTTTATTTATATTTTGATACCCACTCTCAAGGATAACTAAAAAAAATACAAAAGAACTTCTTGCATATGAGTTCTATAGTTTTTATCTTCTATCTTTTGCATAACGAAAGAAACAAAAAAACATTAAAAAGTAAAAAAAAATATTTTAACTTTTTTTTTTATAAAATACACTGTATATTTTATTTTCAGAATAAAAAGTATATTCATCCTCTTTTCAAAAATATCTAGTTTGCTGGCATTTTTTCAGCCGTTTTATTTAAGTTTTTAATTAGAAATTCAATTGATAGTAAAAATTAGCATTGCTTTGGAAAACAAATAAATTATTTTCAACTTGAAAATTAAAAAAAAAATACCTTTCAACGTAACTTCCACCATTTTCTCTGCACTAGAAAATGTTTTTCTTTAAATTACGATTGATTGTGTTAAAAACAAAATTATACTGGTTCCTATTAAGTTACATAATTTCATGTTCAGTTTTTCGATTTAGTAGATATTTTTATATTTTCTGCCCTTATACAATACATTTTATTTTTTAACTAATTTCACAAAAACAAATCCATGGGATTTAAATCGGGACTATTGAGCGGCCATTCAAGAGTGTCATACCTTCCTATCCAAAAACCAGATTTCTCCTTGAGATACTGAGTTACTGGTGCAACTTTGTGTAGGGGTGCCCCGTACTAGCGCCAGAGAAGGTTCCTGTATTGCTAAAGCAGAATATCTCCAAGCGGGATTTCTATCTCATTTTAAAGAAAATGTAGAGACCCATCTTCCATTAAAAATCTTTTAAAAATTATTGGCCCAATAAACTTATGGCTCAACATGTCACATCAAACATGAAGATAACTACGCCCTTGTATCTAACAGCTTGGATTTTGTGGAAAATTTCGGTTGCTTTTTATTACACATATAGACATGGCGTATTATTTCATGTTTTTGATCTTCGGTATATCTATCCCATATTTAAAGTGTTTTTGATTTAAATAAGGCGACGCCAAAATATCAATACGCGTCAAGGTGCTGTCAAAACGAAACAAATCAAATCATTTGTTTTCCAAGTTAATGCTGATTTTTGTTATAAATTAAATGTTTAATTAAAAACTTTTAAAAAGTTTAAACGGCGGAATAAAACGCCAGCAAACTATATATGTTTTCGAAAAGAGGATGAATAGACCTTTTATTCTTAATAAAAATATACTGGGTGTTTCATTTAAACATAGTTACTGTATTCATTTTTCTTAATTTTTTGTTTCTTTCGTTATGCTCAAAAGATAATAGATTAAAACTATAAAACTTTTATACTAAAAGTTTTTTTTTAATTATTTTTAGTTGTCGTTGTAAATTGCTGTTAAAATATAAACAAAAGCCCTATACATTTTTTATAAGTAAATAAAACTTTTATAGTTTCGAATACATGTGAAAACCACCATCTTGATGACCTTAACTGTAAAACCCTTTACCTCGAAACTGAAGTATTAACGACACATTTTAATACGAAGTTTTTTAGATAAAAAGATGTTTTATTATTTGTCCAAGTTTGATATCAAAAACATCGACCTTCCGTAAAATATTTGAATATAGAAAATTAAGAATTATTTCTAAACTTTAAAATGTACCTACCAATTTAATTATGCCAGTATTATGTCTTCTTTCTTGCAAAAGGTTGCAATTTACAAATTATTATTGTTTTTTCAGTCATTTTTGCAGAAAGTTAAAATAACTGGATCCAGCAAAATGGGCAGTAGATTTGGATCAGCAATAGTTTCTTTGGGTGATTTTGACTTGGATGGTTTTAATGGTAAGTTTAAAGGGGATGAATCTACTTTAAATTGTTTTGTTTAGATATATCGAGATGCCATTTAATATTCTGTTCTAAATTGAGGTAAAAGACGCAATGTTTTTATTATTGTACAAGGTATAAATCTTTTTGTGTAAGCAATGTAAGGTATTCCTTATTAACTAAATAGGTATGCCTACTTCCACGGGAATCTAAAAGCTTAAACCTCAATTTTTTTTAGTTAGTCGACAGGTTCAGTTGGCTGTGACAAACGTAAAAACCTTAATGCATTTTGTTTACCGCATTAGTATAATTTGTAGAAATTTGTGCTCTGGTAAAGCAAGAGAAGATTTGTTCCTTATGGGGCAGCCTAAAAAGTTTTACAAATCATTTACTAACTGTAAGGCCATGATTTTTTAACCTCTCAGGTTATTTGATTTGATCTCCTAAAAAATAGAACTTACAAAAATACTAGCGACATCAGAAAATCAGCATTCCGCTTCTAATATCCTTATTAAATAACATTTAAAAGAAGAAATGAAAAATGGCTAAGCGCGATAGCACAGCAATTTATTTTTTCACAGAGAATGAGATTTAAAGATTTTTTATTCAATAGAAAAAATTAACTAATATCAAGAATGCTCGAAATGTTGTTATCCAGCTTATAAGGTGATTAGTGCACAAATATTCTATTTTAGCGCATTATACTTATAATTTATCTCAGTTAATAGCAATATTTATAAATAATATTACGATATTTGTTAATAATTGTTTCTAGTATAATGCGGCAACTCTCATTTTTAATAATTCCTTCAATAAACCTACCCGCTGCGCCGGATCACCACAAGGTTGGTTTTGGTGCCATTTTAACGATTTTTTAATAACGTGCGTTAAATGACCTTAATCATTAATCGTCCTTGTGAATACCCTTGTTTGCTAGACATCTATTAGAAAGTGGAAAAACGGTCTATATCAGAGTAGTAATGTATGTTAATTGTTTTTTTACAGCCTAGAGTGGCTTCTGCACAGTTTCTATACTTGGTGTTAATTGAATAAACAGCGATAAAGAAAATTCTTAGTCGATCAAACAACTTATTGCATAATATATTATTATTAATTAGCTAAAAAAATCACAAATTGTTTCAATGGTATGGAAGAAATAAGAAACAATAACGTAGAGTACTATTTCTAGAATATGAATAAAAAAAAAGAAGGTAGGACACTATATAGAAGTCAGTGGTACACAGCGATGCTAGAAGTTTTAAACGGAAGAGGCATGCAACGTTGCCAAAAGTATTGAATTTTACAGAAGAGTATCTTATAATTACTTTTATTTATCTATATCTGTATTTATGGCAAGTTTACAACCTCGCGCACTAAACAAACGATAGTGTCATTAAGCATGCGTATTTAAAAAGCAGGACCAGTGCCGGACTCAGAAATTTGTATGTCAACAATTAATTTATATTTATGAAATATATTTTTTATATATTTAGATACTAAATTCTTTTATTTTACGTTTCTATTCATATATAAATTATGTTAGGTAGTAATATAAACAATAAGGCAACAAAATTTATATTGCAAAATTTAAATAGATAGATAAAATAGGGGCTAATAAAAGATAGGGTTAATTTCAAGACCCAGTTTTAGTACCGCCGTAAAATGGTTTGGAAACTGTTAGAATTTATTAAACGCGTGACTGTCGACTGTAATCGGTTTTATGTCAGTTCAAAAACCACGAAGTTTGAACGCTTTCTATATATTTAAAGGGTTTTGCTTTGCTTGGGGATCAGTGAAGGGATCGTGTAATACACTGTCACCTGTTGTTTGGGAATGGGTTTATTTGACTGGACTTGCATATGGCCGTACAATAAACGGTTTTTTGCGAGATTGGAACAGACTTATAAACAGAAGGGTAAAAATGTTTATACAGATAACCCTTTTCCTGCTTACACTTATGTTTTCGATAGCGATAAAAGGATATTCTAAACATCTTAAATGTATTTATACAAAACGAGCATTTATTTACTAGAGGCAGCCATGCCGTTTGGCAGTGCGAAAGAGAAAAAAGAATCAAAGGTTATACCGCTATTTTTTCTTTCTTGCACAAATGATTGTTTTCCAGGTGGCAAGAGTGCCTCTAGTAGGTATATGCTCCAAGGGAATATGTTTTATGTTGTAATCATACTTACTGACTTTTTAGATTAATGCAATACATTTTTTGTTCAGATTTTTTTAATCCGAAATAAATAATTAAAGTGATTTTTTTTCAATTATGATTGGGTTAGAGTTATGTTCGGTCGTATTTGACATTTTTTATTATTATTAACTACAACGCATCCATTGTGAACCAGTACAAAAATTCGTGGCTTTCCATAGCTGTAACATTTAAAAAAACTAGAGGAATTTAAGGAGATGACAATGGATAATATGTTTATTTTTGATTAAGAATAACATCTAAACAAACCAGTGTGTTTCACTGGTTCAAAAAACCAGTAACCATGTTTTTTTTAACCAGTGTAATATATATTTTGTTTAAGTCATCAATTGACGAAGTACGGCACTGGCCGGCGACGAATTTGTGGATAAAATCGATTTGCTAGTCCGTTCTGCGCATGATTTAGGACCCTAAGAGATGACTAGAGCCACGGCGCACGGACACATTTTTTCGCCCACAAAATCTCACTTTTGAACCGCGCATCTGATACCCTTTACCGGTCCATAATGAGGTCAGTGATCCAGAACAAAGTATCAAGCGCAGTGAGAAAAAAAAAACAGGTTTAAGTTTTAATAAAAATGACAAAACAGTGTCGCCCGTATTAAACAAAAAGATATTTATAAAAAATGACCGTAACATTAAAAAAAAAACGGTATGTATACAGTCAAATTAGGCTGCGAACTTGTTTCCCGACTCTAAAAGTTTTTTTGTTTTTTTTATCTCTCTTCTTTTATAATCTCATACTCACCCAATATATATGAAGTCACTCAAAGTAGCAAAACAACCACAATCCTTGCAATCTATGGACAGGACCATGGGCCCAATTCTGCAAATATTTCCCATACAAAATTGAATGGTTCTAATAGAAATTCCTGAAAAAACCACACGAATATCTGTCAAATTACATAGGCGAAATTTTTGCAGAGTAGTGCCCCTGCACCTTAGTCGAGGCAATGAAGCACTCAACCTCGGAATTTTTTGCACTAAGGCGGATCGGAATGCGGTTTTTTGCATTCGCTTCCAAAAATTTTTTGTAAAAAATGTACCTACTTTGTGACTTATACAAACCGCAAATTGCATTGCTGCAACCAAAAATGCATTCAAAAAATGCATTTTTTGAAGACAGCTTTTGGAAGATTTAGTAACTTTGTAAATAAGAGTCAGAACTGGCTCGAGGTCGCTGATCACGATTATAATGTTCAAATTGACCCACAGCCGACCTGGAGCGCAGGAACGCCGATGAACGTTATCTCCGTGAGACTCTCCCGAAATTCACGCGGGGAAGGAGAGAACTTGACGCTCGGGGGTTTTTTGGGTCGCTGAATTCTTATATGGCATCGACGAATACCCCCGCGGACACCTGGTGCGCCGGAACTTGGACGTGGACGTCATCTCCGAGAGTCTTTCTGACAAGATTGCCAAAAACAACCCGAAAATCATTACGGCGGCGTTTTTTGGGGCGCTTACTCCAAATTTCACGTCGGAAACGATTTCCCGAACACCTTGTTTACCGGAACCTGTGCCTGAACGTCGTTTCCGAGGATTTTCCAAACACGACCGCTAAGGACAAAAAGAAAATCGTTATGGGGGTTTTTTGGGGCGTTGAATGCAAATTCAACGAACCTCCGAATACCTGGTGCACCGAAACCTCGGCGTAAACGTCAAGTCCGAGGGTTTTCCTCACACAATCGAAGAAGACGAGCCCAGAATCGTTATGGGGTTTTTTGGGGCGCTAAATCCGAATTTCCCCAGGCTAGGGTTAAACATTAATGAATGTGTCAAATTAAAACACGATTTTTGCTTAGGTTTTTGCGATTGTGTCTGAAAAACCCTCAGAGACGACGTTCAGGCCGAGGTTCTGGTGCACCAGGTGTCCGAAGGTACGTTATTAGGGTGAAAATGGGATTCAGCGCCCCAAAAAACCCCCATAACGACTTTCGGTTCGTCCTTTTCGATTGTGTGAGAAAAACCCTCGGAGATCAGGTCCGCGTTCAGGTTCTGGTGCACCAGCTGTTCAGGGGGTATTCGCCGATGCCGTATTAAAATTCAGCGACCCAAAAAATCCCCGAGCGTCGAGTTTCTCTCCTTTCCCGCGTAAATTTCGGGGGAGTCCCACGGAGATGACGTTCATCGGCGTTCCCGAGCTCTAGGTCTGCTGTGGGTCAATTTGAACATCATAATCGTGATGGGCCAGTTCTGACTTATATTTACAAAGTTATTAAATCTTCCAAAAGCCGTCTCAAAAAATAAATTTTTTGAATGCATTTTTGGCTGCAGCAATGCAATTTGCGGTTTGTATAAGTCACAAAGTAGGTAAATTTTTTACAAAAATTTTTGAAAGCGAATATAAAAAACCGCATTCCGATTCGTCTTAGTGCAAAAAATTCCTAACTTGTGGCGTTTTTAGTGCTTCACTGCCTCGACTATCTAGTAAGTTTCACAATTTGCTCTCACTCGTAGAGTTTGAAGAATTCTCCATAATCGAAGAGAGGCTCACAGGTTATTTCCAATTTTATATTTAACGGTCCATTAAATTCGATGTGTGGCAAGGAAATAATTGAATAATAAAATATACGGTAACTTAAATTAGGTTTGCTGTTTTGTTTAAATATCCGAATTATGAACGTTAGGGTCTTTAAAATAAAAGGACAATTAATTATCGACTATGGCTCAAAGCTATTTTTATTTTCATTTTTTATAACATATGTTTAAATTCGTCAATTTTCTTACCCTCTTTTATCATTGGTTGTGGATCATTGCTGTAAAGTGAGCTGCAGAGCTTTCTATAATTTATACATTTTTTAGATATAGCTATATCGGCCCCATATGAAGACGATGGTAGGGGTGCAGTATATATTTATAGAGGGAGTTCACAAGGCATAACTGATACGTACAGCCAGAGATTATCTTCAGTTGATTTTAATATTGGTACCACTGTAGTTAAAGGTTTTGGTATGGGCATATCAAGAGGAAATGATATTGATGGTAACGGGCATAATGGTGGGTATTTTAAATTTGAATTACGTCAAATATTTTTCCATAATAATACAATAACAATTATTATTAGGTTAAGTCAGTTGTTATTTAAATAATTTATAATTATGTAAAACCATATTTCGTAAAAATAGTTTCACATCTATAGTGGTAAATATTTTGGAAAGTATACTTTAATGTTTTGATGTTATTAAAATACATAATATTATTTCTTCCACACACATTCTTATATGTTGCAAATTTATGGTAATTTTTTAAGATAGATATAGATAGCTAGTATATTGTTAAAAAATATATATTTTTAGATATTGCAATTGGAGCCTACAAATCGGATCAAACTTTTATTGTAAAAACATACAGTATCATCGACTATCAATTTCGTCTTACACCAAGTATCAATACTATAATTAATGATACATCATTTGATATGCAGTTCTGCCTTTTGTATACAAAACGAAGTGAAAGGCATATTTT
The DNA here is from genome assembly GCA_019359885.1 of Listronotus oregonensis. Taxonomy (NCBI): domain Eukaryota; kingdom Metazoa; phylum Arthropoda; class Insecta; order Coleoptera; family Curculionidae; genus Listronotus; species Listronotus oregonensis. The sequence goes on from JAHBCN010000305.1 coordinate 39,232, forward strand.
ACCGCAAGTTACATTTAATGTTTCGATTGATTTAGATTATCGATCAGTTGAAGGCAAGATAGTTGATAATATTGACGCAGATTTGGGAAAAACAATGTGTAAAGAATATAAAGTAAAAATAAGGGTAAGTAAAAATTGTTCTTGTTAGTTCGTGTTCGTTTTTGTTACTGGCATGCAATAAATTTATGGTTTCATTGCTTCAAATATTTAGTATGTCGGCAGTACCTGGTCTAACATGATTGCCTTTTTTTACTAGTCTAAGTCAAAGCAAAATATTTTTAAATTTTTATTTTCTCCAGCTGTGCTTAAATAAAGATTGGCCCTTTTTACTCAGGTCCAGAAATAATCAGTACTAAAAACGGTAATTTTCAAATATTAGGGTTTTAGATACACTTGATTTTCTATGAATGATTTGCTCTACCAAACAGGCTTTGAAATTGCAGTAAAGTCCAAAAAGTTTATTTTATACTGTTTGTTAATTTACTCATACTTTTATATGAGTTTTTTAAATTGTTTATTGCAAGTTAATATTTTTTCTATGTTGAACAGTCCCGTACTATAATATAAAATTAATAACGGATAGCTGCGGAAAAATATTACAAAAGTTTTTTAAAAAATTGATAGTTGTTTTTTCATCTCCATTTTAGCCAACCATGGCAGATATATCACCATTTCAAATAAGCCTTAAACTAGATACTGAAATTCGCAATATTATTGCACACGGAGAAAGAACTATGGAATATCGGATTCCCTATTCACATGGCTGTGGTAATGACAATATTTGTAAAACTGACTTGTCTTTGGAATTAATGGTAACGAGGTACGTTTAAATGTTGGTTATTTATATAATAATTTTTATAATAAAAAAAGATAAAAAGCAAAGTTGTTGGAGATTTAATTTCCTACAAAAAAGGTTTTAATGATAGAATCGCTAAGACCAACAGTTCTCGAGATTTTTGGCCTTTAATTAATTTTACTATGAATTTTTCACAATTTACAATTTATTTTTTGTGTAGCTCTTGTCATTTATAAGAAAATGACAGAAAAACGAAAATTTTATAAAAAAATTAGGTTTAGTGACCCGTACCACCTCGCCGGTGTGAGTGTATAGGTATTTCTCTGTAAACTGAGCAACTCACCATCTCAGGCCCATATAATATGAAAATTATAGTTCATTTTATAATTTGTACTCGAATTAAAAAAAAAAATATCACCTAATTAACCGCTCTTTATCGTACAATATCCAGTAAAATAAAGTTTATTACATAAAAACGTTTTTAAGATGCTCAAAAAACAGTCCCCTGCATGTCCCTAGAAACAGTACCCTGGCGGAAAAGGTGTTAATCTCATCATTATTAAAAAAAAAATAATAATATTTTTGATATTTAAAATGTACTTTTTACTAATAATATCAGGGGAATATATTTTTTAAATAAAGAAATAATACACCTAAAAGACTAATGTTAAATTTGTTACCAATTTTACGCACAGGCACAGTCCCCTGGTTCTTATTTAAAACTGCCTCAATAACATTTAATACAATTAATCTTTATTTCTATGTAGTGCTTTGAATGCTTTTTAAGTTTGCCCCAATGATAATAATTAAATAGAAATCATAATAACCTTTAAAGAAAACCAACCAGGGGACTGTTTGTCGAGATAAAAATAGGCTTAAAGTTGCCTTAGCTCATGTATAATACTATATATATATATATATATATATATATATATATATATATATATATATATATATATATATATATATATATATATATATATATACAGGTAAGTCTGTGAAGTGGGACCCCCATTTATTGCTTTAAATATTCAAATTAAAAAAATAAACAAAAATATTTTGGTTTTTGCTGCCCTATATTTTGCGAATAACGTTACGTTTACAGGGTGTATTAAAAAGCTCGTACAAGGACAAAGTTTATTTTTTTAAATGCCTTCCTATATTTTTTGTTATATTTTTGTTTTCTACATAAAATTCTAGATATTTTTTTATCTGGCATATCAAATCCCTATTTTTAATTGTTTACGAGATATTTTCATTTAAATACAAATTTAGAATGAAAAAATCCACTCACCTGTTAATGTTTTTTTACGTTTCTATGGTTTTAGCGATGTTTGTAGAGTGACAAAACAGCCATAGTAATAATTAATAAGTAATTAGATATCACATGACGAGTAGAAATAGGTAAAACCTTAAACAAAGAATAAAACGATTAAAACAATTTTTTTACAGATCAATAAAACTGTCATTTTGACATTTTTATTAATCTTTATAGCATATATGGTTATTATGCAACTCTCAAAAAACCACTGAAACCATAGAAACGTAAAACAACATTAAAAGATGAGTGGATTTTTCCCTTCTAAATTTGTATTTAAATGCGAATATCTCGTAAACACTTAAATATAGGGATATGATATGCTAAATAAAAAATATCTAGAATTTTATGCAGAAAACAAAAATGTAACAAAAAATATAAGAAGTCATTTAAAAAAATGAACTTTGTTTTGTACGGACTTTTTGATACACCCTATTTACATAACGTTGTTCGCAAAATATCGAGCAGCAAAAACCTAAATATTTTTGTATAAAACATTTTTTTCCAATTTGAATATTTAAAGCAATAAACGGGGGTCTCACTTCACACTGATATAATTTAAAATCCTGTATATATTTTATATATATATATATATATATATATATATATATATATATATATATATATATATATATATATATATATATATATATACAGTATGTCCACGGAAAAGGTGTTGAAGAGAAAAAACTTTTTTATTTTTGATTTTATCGAAAAAAGCTACCCCTGATAAAAAATTTTGCTACTTCTTAGAGTAAGATTGGAATACAAACATTTAACATATTTTATACGCGGTGTTCAGAAAATTGAAAAAACTTAAAATGGTACAAGAGTAAAGTGCATTCATTTGAAAAGATATGAAAATAAGTTACTAGAAAAAGTTGTTCAAAATTAAAAGGTAATCTCTAATACCAATTTTCGAAAAAAAACGGCCTACTTTTATTTATTTGTGATTAAATTTATTTTAATATCAATTTAATTTTTTAATATTAATTTTATCAAATTTTTTGCTGTTAAGTAAGCATTTAAAGCTGACGTTACTGCGGCTAATGAATTATAAAAGCGAAGTGTCAATAAAGCTTGTCACTATCAACGCCCACTAGTACAATAATGAGTTGTTAATTTGAAATTAGATAATTAATATTAAAATAATTT